>JAAAKQ030070727.1:0-15446 GCA_010016005.3 Zanna intricata | reverse complement strand
CTGCGGTATGCCATTTTCTAATATTTTCTCTGCTGAATATTAGAAGTTATTTTACTTAATATTTTATTAAATTCATCCACGGATATAAAACACTAGACTTTTAAAGTAAAAGAAATGCTTCTTACCGGATTCCCAATTTACTGAGCATAATCTTTCCACGGCTTTGTACATTTTCATCCATGTTACTCGACTGAATAAAATGCCACACAACACACACAAAGAGATAAGATTGTAAATTCTTGTAGTGTAATAGTGGCACAACTTAGAAGTGACGTTATTGTACAACTATGATCAACGTATTTTCCTCTTCAGTTTGACATAATAATAATATGTCATTAATACATACGGAAGATGCTCCGATATTGGTATGATGAAATAACGACATTTCTGATCTCTAGCGATAAATATTAAAAATATTCTACTATTACACGATTAAAGTACAACATTTGAGCTATCTATAAATTGTACCCTCTCAAATCAAGCACTTTTTGAGATGTGCCACTATTACACTAGGTAAGCGATATGGTATACCGAGAGTAAACAGGAAAGTATTTGGAAAAATGAAGGATGATTTAAATGGTGAAATTATGACAGAATTTATCAGCTTAAGAACTAAGATATATGCGACTGTTGAAGGTGATGAAAAAAGAGAAAAGAAATTGGCTGTAAAGAAGTTAAAAGCTTAACACCTTTTGAAATATCATTCTTGACTACATTCTTCTTATGTAGTCAAGAATGATATTTCATTCGAAGATTTCATAGAGTGTTTGTTCAAGAAACAGGAAAAGATGAGACCCATGATTTTAATCAGAAGTTATCATCATGATGTATTCACTGTTGAAATAAACAAGAAAGCTATATCACCGTTTGATGATAAAAGATTAATATTGAAAGATGGAATTAGCACTATACTTTGCGCTCATTATAAAGTTCCTTAAGGGCTTCTGTCTTTGATTTTAATGGGCTTAGGCTCATTAAAATAAGGTCTTAAATAAAAATAAGGGCATGTTCTTAAACTGAAATAAGGTGGTTGCTTAAATTGAAATAAGGGGTGTGCTTCTTAAATTTAAATAGGGATGGTTTTTCCAGAACCTGGGAAATTATATTACTCACACATGCGCTTGCGCACGCACACACACACGCCCACATTCACTCACTCTCTGTAATGGAACTGACCGAGACATTTACATCTTTTTTTAGCTATGCGTTAATATTGTCACGTTTTGCACATTGAAAAATTATACTTAATTATACTGAGAAAAATTATACTTAATTATAAACATTAAAAACAAATTAAGAACATTTAAAAGTTTGGTCTTTTGCCGAAATTCTACAATTTTTTCTCTTCCCATTCTAGTAATATATATTAAGTTGAGGATAATATATAAAATTTAATTTTGTATTTTTTCTTACAAATGCTGCAAATTTTGAAAATTATTTAATTTATTTTCATAGGTTTTTTTAAAAACTATAAATATAATAGATTAGAAACAATCGTTGTCATACTCTGAAAAGTTATAACATTACATATTGATGATAAATACTCAAATCCACTTACCAAAAATTTTATATTACGTTCTAGCGTTTTCAGAAATTAATTTTCCGTCCTGAGGAACTTAACACTAAAATTTTTTAATATGTTTTAAATAAGAAAATAAAACTCGTATAAATATTATTTAATAATATAACGGTGGTCGTCATAAGTTTAAAATCTGGTCGATCTTCGTCTTGTCATTGTAAATGTCCCCACCGTTGTTAAAGAGCTAGAACTAAATATAAAGTTGTTGGTAAGTGGATTTGAGTATTTATCATTAAATAATCGTAACAGCGGGCCATGCTTGTTAAAATTATTCTAAATTACATATTGAGTTTTTACTACTAGTTTTTAGAAATGTAATCTAACGAAGAAATCAATTAAATTTGAGCTCTAATATTTTTTTTTTAACAAATAATTATAGAAAATTAAGATCCAAAATAGAGTTCAGTAATAATAGTTTTTACCATATTAAAGCCTGTTCTAAATTGATTATTTTATTCAGAATTCTTCTAAATAATAAGATATGTCTTTAAATTAAACAAATAAATGAATAAACACGGATTTATTGCGTTTCTTCCAATATGTGTAATTTTTTACATCTGAAAATTCAATAGGTATTCTATAAATTATGTTAATATATTTTACACTATGAACATTTTTATACGCTTATTAAATCTCAGTTCGATCCATTCATTATTTCTCTGTTATTGGACCTTTTAAAGTTTAAACTGAATATCAGAGTTTAAAGATTAATACATACGAGGTGTGTGAGAAAAGTAATGAGGCTGACTTTTTATTTACCAAAGTTTTTATTTTTCTCAAACAATAGTATGAACTACTTTGCCCTTCAAAGTAGTTCCCTTGGGCAGCTATACACCGGCGGAGTCGTTGTTCCCACCCCTGGTAGCAGCGCTAGAAGGCTTCTTTTTAATTTTCTCCAGAGTTCAGAAATGACGTCCTTTTAACACATGTTTTAATTTCGGAAAAGAAAAATTCACAGAGACTCAAATCAGGTGAATAGAGGGGGGGGTTGAGGAACCGTAGGAATGCGTTATATGGTCAAAGTCCCTGATGGAAATGGCCGTGTGACACGGAGTAGTGTCATGATGAAGCATCCACTTGTCTGCAATCACTCTTTTCCTGAGCCTTTCAAGGACACCTTTGTTGGTTGACAGTTTGTCCTGGAGGAAGAAATTCTTTATGCACGATACTCCTACTGTCAAAAAAGCAAATCAGCATGGTTTTGATTTTTGATTTACTCATTCGACATTTTTTCGGTCGAAGAGATGACGGAGTGTGCCACTCTTGGCTTTTCCGCTTTGTTACTCATATATCCAGGATTCATCATCTGTGATCACACAATTGAAGAATTCTTGGTCATTGTCAACCCTCCCTTTATTTGTTCGATTGTCCTTCTGTTCCGTTGTGAGGTTTTTCGCATGTCCCAATCGTCTATCAAAATTTTATGTACGGTGAAACTGTTTAAATTTAACTATTGATTCATCATCCTTATTGCAAAACGACAGTCTGATCTCACAAGAATCCTCAACGTTTTCGTTAGATTTTGACGTTGAAATTCTCCTAGAGGGAGGTTGATTTTCAACATGTTCTCGGTCTTCCAAAAATGATTTCTACCAGCGGAAAACTTGTGCTCTTGATACGCAGTGTTCTTCATCGGCCTGTTTCAACGTTTCAAAGATACTCACGGATTCCCCAAGTTTAACACAAAACTTGATTGCACGACTTTGCTCTAAATTCCGATGCTCCATTTTCGTAACACAACTTTACTGTTGGCCCTGTCAAAAATAATGTGTTGGCTGAACGGAGTTGAAACTTGTTCTGAGCATGTGGAAGGGATGAACAAACCGGTCTAGCACAGACCGGTAGACACAGCGTTGCCAGATCGCTTGCTATATATAACTTTTTAATACATAGGACCTGGAAAAATAATTAGTAATAATTTTTAATAATTAGTAATAATAGCTTATCATGAGTGATTCCTAATCAACGCAAACAGGCTACTAAAGATAAATTGATAAAAATTTTTTTTCTTTCTTCTTATGGAATAATATCATACTAAGAAAGGATTCTTCTACATTCTTTTACATTTCAAGGGTTAAAATGTATTTCTGAATATTTTTATAAAATCCAGATATATTTTTAATCTCTAGATAACAAATGAAGATATTAACTCAATTTTTAAGAGTGTATAATCTTCATGAGAAAATCTAGAAACCGATTAGAGTTTTTTCTTAAAATTCTAACTTGAAATGAAGAAGATAAAAAAAAAATGTTGAACAGTGTTTACAAATTTTCACAATTTCCGAATATACTAAACGAGATCACTAAATCTGGGCTTGCAAATACTCTTAGAAAAATATGTAAAAGCCATTTTCGGGTTTTTTGAATTTCGATTGTTTAAGGGGTGCGATGATTAATGACGCAGCAGCTCAACTACCACAGCCACTGCCACGTTACTTTAAGTGTGATGTGACTGGCTGCATCTATCTCTAGTTACTTCACTAATAAACGTAAATTAAAGAATTACATTTTTTTTAAATGAGAAACGAAGTACGGTTACCTCTTGGTGATGTTTATCGGGTAACGCTAAGAATCGGACAATATACATTTTAACCGTATGAAGAATTGGTCACTAGCTGTACTACTATTTTTGAGATGGAGACAGACAATTTTGAAACCCGCATTCTTCAGATCACTCAAACGTTTGGATCCAAACAGTTAATCTGAAGAAAATACAATACACCGATAGTTTTTATTAATTGAACAGAATTTAATTTTTAATTATCATTATTATCTTCACCAGCATAAATTTAACGAACACAGGATATCGAAGGAGCAGAGCCCCTTGGCTAACAGGAAGGGCGTGTGAAGTGAGCCGTGACTAACACCCCTCTACTAATAACACTACCACTACTGCTACTGACACGCACAGATAATATCTAAAACTTCACCAAATATGTGTGTATATATATATATATATATATATATATATATACGTGTGTGTGTGTGTGTGTGTGTGTGTGTGTGTGTGTGTGTGTGATGGAAAATGTCGCTAAAATAATAAACGAAACGATTTAATATTTTGAGGTTAAAAATTAATTCCTTATTATATAATAATTAAATTATATAATTAAAAAAACACTTTTTACCGGTTTTAAATATATTTTATAATATAATAGCTTATATTATAGGTATTTTCTATTTTATGTATATTTTTTTTTCTGTAGTAAAGCAGATGAAATTTGGGGAAATTGTTATGGCTAGATGCCCTCCTGATAATTGACCTACTAAAGCTCAATTATCAGGTTCATGGATATTTTATCACGTGAAAAATTTCATGACTTACAGATACTCAAATCCTGGACCTTCCGAATAGTAGAAAGAATAATGATTACTCCCTCTCTCGCTCTCTCTCTCTCTCTCTCTCTCTCTCTCTCTCTCTCTCTCTCTCTATCGCGTTGTGAGCTGTAAATATTATAGAGATCGGGTTAAAAATAGCCTTTGTAAAACTTTGTCGAAGTTGAAATTCCATTATTGCAACTCCTTTTATATATAATTAAAATGATATACGCAAAACTATATTAATAATAATAAAGATTCCGAAAAAAAACTACAATTTTCCGATTGTCTATCTAAACTTTTCACAGAAAAATATATTTTAGGCTTCTCTTGATATGATTAAAATAATATGAGTAATGACTATCAAATAGAACGAATGTAAGTTTTATGAAATATATTTAGTAAAACTTCACTGGAGGAAATGATTTTTCACAATTAGAAGAGTTGTATTGTTATTAAATGATAAGTACTAAAAAATTTTCTTAAGGAATATGCACGAGCACAAATATATTCGATATTACGTAATATTTAAAACTTTCTAATACTCTGTTATTAAGAATATTATTATTAATAAAAAAAATATGTTTAGTATTCAATTCAACACTTAAAAAATATCATTGCAATAAAAACCGTATAATGAATTTCCTTTTTACCTTTTTTTTTTTTTTAGATTTTATTTAAGCGTGTTTTATAAACTCAAGCAAGAGCACACCCGCGATATGGGACAGTATATCGTACCATATATAGCGGTAGAGCATACCTGCATTATTTAGCTGGTATCTAGGGAGAAACACAGACCCCCATCATGGCATTATGATGAGTTAATGTACCCCTTCCACAAACACACGCGATTAGAATGTACAGCAAGTAAAGGAGTAGGTGAGGAAGAGGGAGTTTAAAATGAAATGGAAGATTACAGTAATAAGAGATAGACTGTTTTGGATGGTAAATGAGCAAGCAAGTATGCAGGAAGAAACACAGAAAGCTTGTTATATTTAATTTCAAAATTCATATTGAACTTAACAACGTTCTTAGTAATATACCCACCGGTAAATAGGCCAATGTTTAAGAATATATCAGCTAAAATCTGACCTGCTCATAAGGTATTTTAAATTTCGTTTATAACAGGTATTACACGTGTCATATACTTCAGTTCATTATAGTTTTGCCAAAACATTGACAATTTTATAAAAACAAATAAATAATATTACAAAAATGTTACTTTTCTCATCAATTCGAAAGATGAAAAGAAAATTAATATAATTACTATGATCTGGGTAATAAAGGCACTAGAAAATTATTTAAAATTTCATTAGTTTAATTTCACTTAACCTACTATGTTTTGTGTTTTTTTTGTCTTCAGTCATTCCACTGGTTTGATGCAGCTGTCCAAGATTACCTATTCAGTGCCAGTTGTTTCATTTCGTTATACCTCCTACATCCTATATCCCTAATAATTTGTTTTACGTATTCCAACCGTGGCATGCCTGCACAATTTTTCTCATCTACCTGTCCCTCCAAAATCAAAGCTATTCCAGGATGCCTTAATATGTGGCGGATATGTGTGTCTCTTCTTTTAACTATACTTTTCCAAACACGTCTTTCTTTATCAATTTGTCCCAACACTTCTTCATTTGTCACTTTATTCACCCATCTGATTTTTAATATTTTCCTACAGCACCACATTTCAAAAGCTTCTAATCTTTTCTTCTCGGGTACTCTGATCCTCCAAGTTTCATTTTCATATAAAGCTACGCTCGCTAATTTGTACTTCCTGTTTATAGTACTTCTTAATTGTTGATACTTCCTTTTACCTTCTTCATCATTAGCTATTCTTATACTTTCTACGTTCATCCATCAGCTGCAATATATTCTCCGACATCCAAGGTTTTCTACCAGTTCCCTTTTTTTCGCCTAATTTAACTTCTAGTGATTTCAAGAATTTCCTTTTAACATTTTCCCATTCTTCTTCTGCAGTTTTTACCTTACCTTTTCCACTTAGATCTCTTAAGATGTCCTTCTTAAAAATCTTCTTTACCTTCTCTTCCTCAAGCTTCTCTAAATTCCACCATTCATCTGACACTTGTCTTTATGTTTTTAAACCTACTATAAAATCACTCGACCACGGATAGTTTTTTAAATAAAAATCATGATCTATCTCTACTCTCATCTAAGAACAACAACTGTAATTTCAGATTTTTGACACCTTAAAATGTGAGTATATTTATTACCTAAATATTTATTAAACATACTTTTTGAAATTACCTCTTAATTATGAAAAATATATATTTTTTATTAATTAAAAAACAATGAATAATAAGAATTAAAAAATTCTTTGGTTTATATATTACGATCCCAGGTATTATTTGACATTTCCTCATTCTTTGAATTGATAACCAGTACAAATTATAATAATAATCAGGCTAAGTAAAGGAAGGACTATATAAACTGGAATGCAAAGGGACATAATTCAGACGGAAGGCATTCATGAAGCGAGGACTGTCCGGTAGGAATTTACAGCAGTACCTCTGGGGTACAATTACCAACAACGAATATGTTCTACTCAGTGATTTACCACTGCAATCCACAATATCAACACATGCAACAAAGAGGAGATGACTCGTTTCTGTTAATCCAACGTAATACTTATTATTTCAAAAACCTTTTTGTTAATATTTTTTCTTTATCTTTTTTATATTAATAACAATAATCTATGTTTTTTCAAGAATACAATCGTGAAAAAACTTAATAACTACAAAAACAAAAATTTCCTGCTTTTATTATTACTTTATAAGAAAAATGAAAGAACCTATTTGTGGATGTATAAAAAAATTTGAAAATATAACATCAAGTTTAATAAAGGTAAATAACAAACGTAATTATGAAAATTATTTATCTGATTCAGTCAGTACATAATAGTGGTGAGATAATTTTTAGATTTCCAACGAGTGTGGAACTGTTATGTTTATATACATATGTATGTACTATAAGATTTTTAGGTTCGCTCTACACTAGATCGTGGAGTTTTTTGGTGGTTGGATTTTTATTCAATTCAAATTCACACATCTCAAGAATGGTCTACCTGTGACTGTACAAGACTACAGTTCATTTACATTCATACATACCATCCTCATTCATCCTTTGAAGTAATACCTTACGGTGGTTCCGAAGTCTAAATAGAAAAGAAAGAGAGTTTTTTTTTTACGATACGTGAGCTGAAAGTTTGCCCCCTCGCCAACTGCTGTGCCTAGTGCACTAGTCATGCAAAAAAACATGCGCTTCCTCATATTCATTTCTTTGAATTTTCAATGTTTTATACGTTATTATACATGATATAAATCTATTAACTTCACTTATTAATTGATGGTATTTATTTTTTCTTGTTTTTATTTCTCTTATTTTAACTACAAATAAGTGCTATTAGCATACAAATATTTATTTAACTTACCGTAAAAGGAGAATCTATTACTCTAAATCTTCGTCCCCGAAATCATCTTTGCTTATAGATGAATAATCACTATCTTTATCATTACTTTCTCGTAAATTGCTAACCAATTTTTCTTTAACATCGTCAACTAAATATTCTTTCTCCAAATATTCATCTTCTAGTTTTTTTCATATTCTCACATATTGACCAGTCTTTCTCTACTATATTAGAAATTTTCTTCACATAGCGTAATCGTGGCATTTAACTTGAATGTAACGTTTCTTTACGTCGCATATCCTTATAAATTTTCCCATATCATTTCGATGGAGTTTAGATCCGGGAGGTATGGAAGCAGGTGAATGGCTGTGTGACCTTCCAGAAAGTGATCCAAAATAGACGTCTTATGCATTGGTTTGTGTAGCTTAACTAGTTTGTAAGTTTCAGTCTAAGCATTTTAGAATGAAACGGTATTTGCTTCTCCTGTAACAATGATACCATTTCCGATTTCTTAGATTTTCTGGTAGGAGCCTTTTTCGTATTGATTATTATGGTATGCAGTATTATCCAGCACTATACTAATTGCTAAATTGCTAGATTCGGATTGAGTTTGTTTTCCAGCCATTTCATGAAATGTTTGGAGTTCACATTTTTGTAGTAGTCCGCACTTTTTCTTGTATGGATGAGTTGCGAAGGAATACCAGTTACGTACTCCCTATGGGGTCTTCATGGATGAGTGTCTGACTCGAATCCCAAGTTAGTAATATCTCGGACTAGCCTGCTTAGTAGGCTAAACAGGTTCTACAAAGATGTTAAAGCAAGTGCGTATTACCTGTCCCTATAAGTGTCCCAAATAATTGTGCGCCTTTAAGAAGCTGTTGGAGCCTCTTGTGTCACCATCAATGAATGCATGCCCTTATTGTATTCTCTGCCTTAGTAAAACATAATCTCACATGTTCACTAAAATTACCAGAGGTATCAATCGATACCGTCAAATTCTTGATCAATTTACTACATTTCAATAATTGCTCTCCAACTCTCAGTACAATGGGTCTGATTCTTCGCCTTCCGTTTAGATTGATATATTCGCTCTTATTTGGACCCAGTTTTAATCCATTATCCATCATATAATCAGCAACACTCTCAAGCGCTTCATTTCCCTTCTGTGTCATCTCAACCAGAGGTTCTTGCCACTATCCAGGATTGCTAAGTCATCAGCATATGCTAAGGTCTCAACTCCATCAGGCATATTCATCCTCAAGACGTCATCGTAGACAATCCCCCAAAGCAGCGGATCCAACACTGACCTTGGGGAACACCTCTATTTATTTGAAAAGTGAATCTGCTGTCTTGTGTCTCTGCACTAATCTATTTATCGTGCAAATAATTTCGGATCAGACATCGGAGATATAAACAAATGCCTTTAATCTGCATTGCCTGTAATATCGTTTGCCATGTAACAGTACTAAAGGCGTTGTTTACATCCAAAGTAATCATCAATGGCAACCCAAATGTACGCCATTTACCACCTCTGACTCTGTCGGCCCAGGCGACAACCCTACTGATTGCTTGAATCAACGAACGACTTTTGCAAAATCCATATTGATTTGGGTGCAAACCACCTCCCTCCTGTAATTCATCTATAACTCTATTTGCAACCAACAGTTCAGCCACTTTACCAATATTGTTTATTAAACACAAAGGGCGATATTCAGTTACAATCTTGTCTACCCTCTTCTTCGGCAAAAGCACTAATATCGAGATTCCCACTTGACGTACTAACTTTCCAGTTCAGCAGAGCGTTGTTTATGAATCCCATCTCGCCGCCACCGTGCTCGATTATCGCTCGATAATTTAGGAAGACATATGCCCTAATCAGAATTTTCCGACCTCGTTTTATTTAAAATATGAGAACATAAAATGTACTTTTCATTTATATAAACAATGGGACATTTTTCTTCTCTGTAAGTTTAATACAATTTAAATAACGCGTATTCTTTTTTCACATATTTCATCGTTTTCTATGAGCACATTTTTATTCTTTATTTTTCTCCAACAAAATCCTAAAGATCTCAAAATTTTCCTGACGTTCCAGACACCACCCAGAAAACTTAAACCCTTATTCCGTTTATTATAAACATTTTTTTCTACTTTTTCTTGCACATAGGAATCGTAAACAATACGCCTGAATAAATATTTATTGAAACCTTCTAAATTAGTAATTCTGTTTTTCTGTTAATATTTTTTTTAGGGGGTATATTTTTTTGCGGGGGTAAATTAGTAATTCTGTTTTTCTGTTAATATTTTTTTTGAGCGGGGGTATATTTTTTTACAACAATAATAAATAAACATTATTAAAAACAATAAAAGTTAAACATTGTTTAGTAATAAATAAACTTATTTTTTATTTATTTTTTTACTTCCGTACAAGGAAGTATTGTAATCATGAAAAATGTGTTTTCATATTTCACGGAAATATCCATTTTGACCATCCCTGAATCCATTTTGACTAGTTTCGGCATTGATACTTACGCAGGTATGCATCTTTCCTTTTTTCATCGAAAATACAATTTTCACAATTTGTTTTATTAAACTGTGATAAAAATCAAATTTTAATTTTTTATTTCAAAATTTATCTTTCAAATTTAATAAATTTTATTGAACTAACCGTACGTAATGTATAATCAAATATAAACATTGTCAAATATATACTATTTTTTTTTTTTTGCAAAATAGAATATATTTACAATGAACACAAGTAACAAGCAAGTGTAAATCGATAAATAATATTTTCTTGCTATCAGTTAATTAACTGCTTCCATGCATTTCTCTATTTGGTTCTATTTGTGTTAGAATGGTAATCACTATATCCGTAGTTTATTACTTTAACATACTCCCAAGCCGTTGAAGTTTAAACTTTTTTCAAGATGCATTTGAAAAAATAAAATTTCAAGAAATAACCTCAGGCATTTTAAGTAAATTGTTATTTATGTGTGTTTCAGAATGAATAAAATATGATGCTGGCCTAATGAAAAAGGAAACTTATGGCCTAACTCATGAAAAGGAAATTCATGGCCTAGGAAGCCAACCAAAAGTAATGCTGAAAGTGATATTAACTTGAAGCATATTAGCCCAGATTGCATCCAGTAAACTAACACAACACAGGGAACAATAATTATAGAACAACAATATATAATAAACAACTGAAACAATTCAAATTCAATTCACTTTTTGATAACATTTTTAATACAAGTTTATGTAAAAACTCAACAACAAAAAAAAATCATTAAAAAATCAGCTGATCTCAGACATCATACTTTAGCATGACTCTTTTAAAATCTTTATTTTTTTTACAACGTAAGATTTAAAACTACATATTTCATATTTTTTTTTTTTTTTAAGTATTGATATTTTTAAGCAATATTTCACCTTAATCGTCATGGATAATACCATAGCAAATAATTAAATTTCCCAACGGGGAGTCTTATTCTTTAAGACTTTGGGAAATTGCGTCCCTACGGCCCTGGTCTCTGCAGCTTTTCTTCCCACTACATACTGAACCGCAGAACACTTTACACTATACACATACTCTACACCAAGAACACTACACAATTTACAACATATACAATCCCACAACTACACAACAACACTCTACACTACTTCTTCTTACACATACACGTGGTGATGTTGCGATACCTTACGAATCGCAATCGTAACCCAAGCTGGGAACTATCGTGCCGATGGGTGAATGGCTCTATGCAGTGAGTCCCGAACGATGTCCTCTGGGCACCTGGGCGAACCCACTTGTAATTAGTCCTAACTCCAGTACGCGTGCGCTCTACTAGAGTTGTCCTTTACATCGCCGGTACTCTTGGGAACAAAATTAGTTCTTCAGAAATAAACCCTAAGATGGTTGGTGGTCCATCTGAAAAAACCACCAAACCTAATAGTCTAGTGAAAAGTGCTTGCTTTGCATTGTCAGACGAGGATAAAAATTCAGAAGAGAATAGTATAACTAATAAAAACATTAGATTTGTAGTTCTTAGAAACAGTCAGGAAGGTGGCTCCCTTCATAAGGTCTCTCCTTTCATAATTAATAAAGTTATTACAGGATCAAGTGGTTCCCATAAAAATATTAAGAAATTGCGAGACGGATCGATTCTGATCGAAACGCGTAACGACGAGCATAGTCGATCTATTTTACGTCTCCGTAATATGGCCAATATTAATAAGTGCGGAATGCCATTGAACTCTTAATACAAGCCGCGGCGTAATTTTTTGCAGAGACCTTATGGAAATGGATGTAAAGGAAATAGCTGATGAACTTCGAACGCAAGATGTTTTAGAAGTTAAACGTATAATGAAACGGCAAATAGAAGAACCAACACCATCTCTTATACTAACTTTTAATCTTCCAATATCACCTGAGAAGATTAAAGTAGGTTACCTGTCGGTTCGAGTACGACCATTAATACTAAACCACGGCGATGTTTCAAATGCCAAGGATATGTTCACACTAAAAAAATGCCCTAAAACGGAGATCTGTGCGCGATGCCGATCTGAACGACACTGAATGTGTAGAAAATTAAAGTGCAAGAAATTCAGCGGTTCACATAGAATCCGCTCCCGAGATATCTCAACTTTCAAAGAAGAAAAGGCAATTCTCAGAATGCTACTAAGCAGAAGCTTTCTTTTCCGGCGGCACGTAGAGAATATAAAAAAAGACCATCATCACTCGAGGAACTTGGTTAAACCAGATGTGTCCTTTACCGCCGCTGCATCAAAGCAGGCTCCTGTAAACGTAGTCAACCAGCAGTGTGGATCCTGCAACGAGCTGAAGAAACTTGTTCAGATGTTATCTGATCAAGCTACCTTACTCACAGCCACAATATCAGAGCTGACTAAGTCGAACAACAAGCGCCTAGCTGCAGGTAGTGAATCAAACAGTGTGATTCCTCTCAACTCTACTGTTCTCAAAGCTTTGCTTACACGGACAGGAGTAAATACAAGTGGTAAGCCACTAAATAAGCTCCCTGTTAAGGAAGCAAATGCAACAACCTCCTCTGGGATGTCATCTTCCCAATTATCTAAATCTCCACTTCCAACACCACGAATACTGAAGGATATTGTTGAGTAACCACCCGATCCCAGGACATCCGATTTGCTTCTAAATCAAAAATTCGAGAGAAAAAACCGGATCACCTATAACTAACTGTTTCATATATTTATCTTTATTCCTTCATTTAACTAGCTTTTACTTTTGAACATCATTCTATTGAATGATGTGCAAAAATAAAAGCTTAGAGGTCTTCGGTTCCGCATTGAAAATGTTAGAGTATTGATGCGCGCATGATCCGTTAATCATGTGCACATGCATGTCCGTTATTGCATGTGCACATGCAACAGATGTGTTTCCAAGAAACACATCTATTGCAAAAACATGTGGTTACTCTCAGAGGCTATGTCAGTGAGAGATACGACTGCATGTTAAATAGCAGAGAGAGTGGTGATGTCGCCATCTTCACGCGAAATGAGGTCACAGCTAGTAAAATACCATTGATTACACCTATTCCTGCTACTGCTGTTAAAATCACTATCCCGTTTAAATTGCATATTTGCAATCTGTATCTCTCACCCAACTCTGATTTCAGCACTCATGAAATATCAAATCTTCTCGCCCAAATTTCATCGCCGGCGTTAATAGTAGGTGACTTCAATGCCCACCATATTTCCTGGGGCTCAAATCTGTTCTCCACTCGAGGAAATATGATAAATAGAGTGAGAAAAGACTTGGACCTTTGTTTACTGAATGATGGATAATATACATCCATGTCCTCATTGACTGGAACACTGTCAAACATTAACCTTTCCTTTTGCTCACCGAATCTGCTCCCTCGCCTTAATTGGTCTGCTTGTGACAACCTTTTCGGTAGCGACCACAGGCCAATCATTATACGCTTAGAGATCGAACGTTTGGTGAATAAAAGACCACGAAGATGGATTGTTGAAAGGGCAGATTGGAAAGGTTACCGCTATGCCTTTCCATCACAGTATGATGATAGTGCAGACGCCCTAAATGAACTTTTCTCCTTAACGTCAGAATGCTAATAAGTATATTCCACTAACATCAGGAAACCCTAGACGTCATTCCGTTCCTTGGTGGAATGATGATTGCCAACACGCCATTAGGAAGCGAAGGCAGGCGCTGCGCAGGCCAACCAGTGAAAATCTTGATTTGTACCGCAGAGCTAGAGCAGAGTGTCGTCGGGTATTCCTAGACTTTAGGAGGAAGTCATGGAAGATATACGTGGACACTATTTCCCGTACCACTCCCACCTCTGTTGTGTGGAAAAAGATCAGTGCAATCTGTGGATATCCAACACAATCCATTCTCGGAGTCATTCATGAAGGAGAATTCATAACAACACCCTCTGGAATGGCTAAAAACTTGTCACATTATTTCCGGTCGGTTTCTCTAGCCTCAGCATACAGTTAGGAATTTCAGAGACACAAATTTCAAATGGAATTATTACATTTAAACATTGGTGATTCGGTCGGTGAATTAAACTTCCCTTTTTTATTCAGCGAGTTTTCACACGCACTTAAGAACTCACAGGATGCCTCCCCTGGACCTGATAACATTCGTTTGAGTATACTCTCACATATTCCTAATTCAGCGCTACAACACTAATTGAGAATCTATAACAATTTATTCTCCCAAATTTTCCCTTTGGTCTGGTCAGAAGCCACTGTCATAACAGTACTTAAATCTGGTAAAGATAAAGCGAGCCCCTCAAACTACCGCCCTATTTCACTGAAAGCGTATTATGCAAATTAATGGAGAGAATGATGAACCGCAGACTTACATCGTATTTGGAGAGACATGGCCTTTTATCTCCAGAACAGTGCAGTCTCCGACTAGGAAGGTCTTCCGTTGACCATTTAGTGTTATTGGAATCGGCAATCCAAAACGTTTCCTTCTCCGCCAGCGCCTCGTCGCCATCTTCTTTGATATTAGAAAAGCGTATGATACGGCTTGGCGACGTGAGATTCTTAACACCCTTAAAGAATGGGGAATTAAGGGCTATATGCTTGCATTTATTAGTTGTTTCTTAAATGATCATA
>JAAAKQ030070694.1:0-15447 GCA_010016005.3 Zanna intricata | reverse complement strand
TTTTGAACGAAAGAAGTGAGAGTTTCTGCATCCTCCTTACCGTGTATTTACAATTTTATTGTAATTTTATGGGGATCTAATATTCCCATTAAAGCATAAAAGGAATGGATTAATTAAAAAGCATATGTAACCTGAGATTCAAAATATATTCATTAAGTCAAAAGAAATTATTTTCCAATTTCCTATGTAAAACTTAAAAAACTCTACAACAAACTCTGAATGACTAGTTTCAGTGTAACATCCTTTTTTTAATAAAATATTGTTTCATCAAGGTTTGTGAAGAATTTTAAGTAGATTTGTTGTTATCGAAAAGAGGATACTACAGAAGTTAAGTATCCGTAAATCGGACAAGTAAGACGTGGCATTTTCCTCCCTGCTTTTTAATAGAGAACCATAAATTCTTTAAAGATGACCGAAGGCTACATGTAAATCAGCGACAAATGAGAACCTAATATTTCTATAATTTATCCGCAGTTACTGTACATTACCTTCTTTTTTTACACGTTTTTTATTGCTTTTAGTTTTTTTTTTAATTTAATCTCTCAAAATTATTTTTTACAAGCAAAATACATCTCTCATATGCTGATGTAGGAAAAAATATAAATCAAGTCCTTGATAACATAATTAAATAGTTAGTGCCTTTATTGAAACACAATTAAAAGAAATGATTTCTACATATGTCTGCCAAATATTCTAATAAGAAGAAGTAAATAAATAAAGCACAAATAATACTTTAAACATTCTTTTCATTACAGCTTACTCTTAGGAAAAGGAAGACAAATTTTTTTATAAACAGTAGTTTATTCCCATTAATGTATTTATTAAGCTGAGGTTTCCTATGTTTTATTTTTCAAACGAAATACTCAATAATGAATATTTGAAATATTGTAAAATACAATAATAAATACAATATTATATAATATATAATTTGAGGGTTTTTGTCAGTGTTTAGTTGATCATAATTTACAAAACATCTAAAAATAAAGCACACATAAATTTTTATTTTTTAACACACACACACACACACACATATATATATATATATATATATATATATATATATATATATACATATATTTATATATATTACACAAATTCATCTTCTTTTAATTTTAACGTTGGAAAAACCACTATAATAACAAAAAGGTTACAAAGTTTTGAAAAATACACCTAGGTTTTTAATTTTAAAACATAACTAAATAAATAAAAGCACTTAATATATTTTGCTCAAAGCCTTGATAGTAAAGGTCATTTACCGAAATTTATTATAGATAATTTATCATTTACAGATAATTTTTTCGTGCTGCTTTAAAACAAAAATAAAATTAACATTTTTTTTCAAACCGTATATCTAAATTTTAATTTGTTTTCAGTATTGCTGTACAAATATTTTAATGAAACAAGTTATGGCCCGAAAAGGTCACAATAGTAACAAACAAAAACTAATTACACTAAGTCAATGCAGATGAAATATGCGATAAAATAAAAATTCATTAATGAAAACGTATATATAGATTTTTATAATGTTGTGTATTTCTTTTTTTCTAATACTTTCATTTGGTAGAAAAATTATTGGCAACCATTCCTTCCTACGCTATTTAGAAACTAGGCATATTTCATTCAAATGAGGAACAACATATGTTTCTTCAATGTACGTTATTTTTAATAGTTTTTAAAAAGTAGCAGAATTTAATAATAAACGGTAAGTTTAAAGTTTTGTAACAAATACTATAGAAATTCTAATTTTTAGTAACGATGTGGTGAAGTCATTTCAGAGGAAAAAAAAATGTTATTATAAAACAAAAAATAACAGTTATCGTATTCTTAATTATTCAGTTTATTGCTTGTCATGATTGGATAAAGAAAAGATAAATTGCAAAATGCGTACTATTATATTTGTTCTGTTTCACAAATACAATGGTAAATAAATTCATTAAATAAAAAACACCTGATCTTTGGTTTTAAGTAATAAAATTAAAGATTAAATTCACTGAACATTAAGAAAATTTTTCTTCAGCCAAAAATAAAAAAGATGTATAATAATTTCTTCTAAAAATAAACTCCGAAATGTTTACTTATTTCTATAGAAAAAAAAAATTAAAGTAATGTATTTTTAATAATGATGTTATTTTATTTATGATTAAAAGACCGAAGATTTGCCACACGGCAGTCATTCAGTTTTTAATTGTAACAGGTTTAATATAATATATTAGAAATAGTAGACAAGAACTTTCACTATTTATTCAAATTTTACTTTTCTTGCCTTTCCTTTTCTGGTCTTCTTTAATTTAGGCAATATTAAATAATCAGATTTTAGATACAGTTCTATTTAATTAACTGTGGGATTTAACCTATATTAGTATCTATTTTACTCGTTTGGCAATATTAACAATGCACCTCAAGAAACAACTTATTCGATGTCATTTATTCTTAAAACACCTTAGAACCGATTCAAAAAAAACTGATAAGTTTTCCTCAGATTGAAGGAGGCTGCTTAACCTCATTTTAATTAATTAATTCTACATGTCAATTTTTGCCATCTTTTAATGAATTCATTTCCGATTATTCCAAAAATAACAGGAACCAAATCTATTTTTTTTCTGTACGAATACTAAATTCAAGAATAGATGCGAAATATGATTTTATAAATGAAAAGAAGCATAAAAAAATACTCTTCCGTACAAAAATATAAGTCACTGGACTGAAAAGAATAAAATATGGACTAATAAAAATTCTATATTTACTTGATAAAATCTATTAAAACATTATTTTCTATCCCTGTAACAGAATTTACGTAAATATCGAAAAAAATCCATAAATCCAATATTTTCAAATACAACATGGAAATATAAGGCAAATAAATTGTAACCTTCTAATAGGCTATATAGGCATCAATAAAAATTTTTCCTAATAAATACTTAACTAAAGATAAGTTAAGAAACGTTTATAAAAAGAAGTCGAAAATAAAAAAAAAAATTTTCAAGATAAAAATAAATTAGTCTAAATCATTAAAACATAGGTAAAATTGAGGATTCGTATTAAAAATGTTTTAATAAAAAATGCCGATTTTTTAGTCGTTTTTTTATCACAAAAAGCAAAATAAAAATTGAATTACATAGAAACCTCTTCTAAAACTGCAAAACTATCATTTTAGAAAATAATAAGTACATCGATGTAAGTTGTTTTTACACATTATTTAGTATTAATTTTTATTATTATTTACGTTGATTAATTACTTTAGATGTTTAGGGTGATGAAACTTTAAGCTAAAATTTCGTAATTTCTATAGTTTAAAGCTATAAAGCGGACATCGGTAATAAAAAACTAAAAACGTACATATGGAGTCTCCATCTTAATTTTATAATATTTCATTATTTTTATCTCTAACTCGAAGAATCTTATAGTCTATAGAAATTTCTTTAAACGTCTAATTAGGATATAGAAAGTAATTATTTCATATGTTGTCATTATTATTACTCCTTGCAAGTTATGACAGAAGTAGTAGTAAAATCGTGTAGGTATCTGACGTAAGTTAGCCTCAACGGATACGCTTAGTGAGAGTGTGCCGCTTCATTCAGACTCATTTCTAATATTTTAATTCTCCAAAAAAATGTATATAGACACACACACACACACACACACACACACACATTTAAATAGCAAACGCAGTAAAGCTGCTGTTTTTTTATGCCATTTCTTCACTTTAACAAATCATTTTCGGATTGATTTAACAAAAAAATAAACATTTTATTAATATATATAATATTGATCAAAATAATTAATATAAAACTAAATAGATTGCTTAAGAACTGCTCAAAAAAATATCTTAAAAATCTTTGTAAATGACAACGTTTGTAAATGTTAACTATTTGTTTGAATAGTGAACATTTTAACTAGACATTCGTTCTACATTTCGTTTTTATAAATTTTTATCTTTTTTTTATTACCGTAACAAGATATGTATGAAGGGAGTTTTCTTTAATAGAGATTGAATATTATTTACCTAATTTCATTGCCCAAGAATACCTGATAGTTAATTAAAAATAAGAGAGCTAAAAAATTTAATTAAATAATAAAAAAAACAGAACATTCTCTCTATCCACATACGAAAAATACAAAAAAAAAACCAACACAACTCGTTTTTCAACTGCTTGAAAAACGAACGTAAAAATTATAAATTTTTTAAAATAAATCTATTTTTAATTTTTTTTTTTTTTTTGCCTCATAGTCGTGTATACAGAAAGTTATAATATATTTTACACGGCTAGGAACATTTTAAAAACTACAAAATTATCTGTAATCGATTAGTGCACAGTATAAATTTTTTGATCGAGTAAAAGTATAATACATTTTAAACTTGCGCAGTCGATGATGCCATGGAAGCCAAGACACCAGAGACGATTACCAAAACTCGTATTACAAAACTACGCGGTAGAAAACGTCCAGCTTAGATGGCGGATAACCGTATACTGAATAGTGACGCGACGCTACCGACGCTGAAACGTGAGCGCGCTGTTAGGCATCGTTCAGCCCCACCTCTGTCATACATCCCTTCACTTAGTGACTCATAAAGGTTTTACTGCTACAGTTTATAGGTTTTACTTTGAAATACATTATTTTTTTCTAATTAAAATATTGTTCCGAAAGAAAAAATAACGAATTTATTTTAGGTAATAAAAATTAAAACAAGGAAACAAATTTAGTTATTTTGTAATAGTTTCATTTATTTTTTACTTTTAGTAGTTTTAAAATTACTTTAATGAATTTAGAAAAATTATGAATACATAATATAAATCCATTCACTCTTTTTCTTTGTGTCAGTGTTTATGTAAATGAGTGTTCAGTCAACTATTTGAATAAGTGTGCGAGTACACTCATAATCCTAAATTTTGGCAAAATAATAATTTTATCAAGTTAGTAAACAGTAAAAATTCCTGGTAATTTGTTTTAAGATTAATTCAACATTTAACTAATTATGATAATTAAGGATAAATAATAATACAGATACCTGTTAATAAAGACAAGTGAATAAATCTGAAGCTCTGGCTTCCAGTTTTCACTTCAAAAAATTAATGGCATTATAGATTTTTCTATAATACCTAAAAGAGTGAACGATTAACGAGATTATTATAATCACTTTAATGTACGGTAACTTAAATATAGCAGTGATTTTGAAATAAATAGTTTGAATTTCGTTTCCTCAGGCATTCCTTAAAACAAAATAATACTATTTTTTACATATATGTATAGTTAGATTATTTTAACAATATAGTGAGAACTGATCGGAAAGGTCAGAAGGGCGTATAAAGTAGCTTATATAAAGCGTTAGTCATCACTACAGTTCGATAAAATGACTGTACATGTTATTTATAAATTACTGTTTTTTTTATAGCCACTCATGCTTCAGTAAATTACGGTATTATTTATAATTAATATGTAGGCGACTACATCATTATTTTGTTCACAACGGCTGCTGTAATAAAAATCCTGGTTAAAAAAAAGATCACTTTTAATATAAAATTAATTAAAATATTTTATATTAAGAATTTTCTTAGTTAAGTTACTGTCGCCAAGTAGTTAGTTCATGAAGAGATTTGGGAGGCGCCCACCCCTGCTCACAGTAGAGTTTGCCAAGAATGAGATTCAGAAGCTGTTTTCTTGACAGGAACAATACATTGACGCCCACCCATTTTTGAACAAAGGAATTTATTCCCGTTGAGGACATTGCTGCGGTCAACAAGCTGGGCGGTAAAAGAAGCCCGGGCCCTGATGGGTTATCGGCTGTATTACTGAAATAAATATTTCAGTGCTTAAATAAGCACATTTCAGTGTTTAACTAAACATTTAAACACGTACCAGAACCACTGCTTAATTAACCACGGAGCTCGCAGATATGGTGAGTTACTGCCTCGTAGTAGACTCCTTTCCTGCGTGCTGGCGGGAGGCCCGCTTAGTATTTCTGCCTAAGAGTAATCAACCGGACGATGGGGATGGCGTTCGGCCGTTAAGCCTACTAAACAACATGGGCAAGGTTATGAAAAGACTACTTGCCAATCGTATCATAGATGAATTGCAGACTGGTGACGATATTCATCCTAACCAATACGGATTCTGTAAAGGTAAATCCACGACTCAGGGCGTTATCAGAGTAGTTGACTGGGCTCATAGAGTGAAACAAGGTACCTGGAGAACACGTCGCATCTCAATGCTAATAATTCTGGATGTACGAAAAGCTTTTGGATCTGCATCTTAGACTGTAATTTTGGCTGTCTTTCAGGGAAAATTCATTAGTGCCTATCTACTGAAGCAAGTCATCGACTATCTGATTGACAGATGGGTTTCAGCTGATACTCAGTCTGGCGGATATAGATTTGCATGTTTGATGGAGTCCCGCAGATCCGTTCTGAGACCCGTGCTTTGGAACACTGTTTTCAATGGTGTCCTGAATCTACAGGACACTTACCGGCTCATGCAGCGGCTATAGCACACGCCAACGACTTAGCGATTCTCGTCCATGCAAACACAGAGATAGAGTTGCAAATAATGGTAACTGAGCGATTGCCCTGATTCACAACTAGCAGGAAGATCATGGTTTCGAACTTTCCATTGACAAGTGCGAGTTAATAATTTTGGCGGGTAGACGCAATATACGCCCAATTGAACTAAGAGTTTCTGATTTTATTATCTATGACACACTGTAAAACACGCTGTAAAGTACTTAAGTGTAACAATTGATAAGGCCCGTAAATTCAGCGATCATGCATTGGTCACATGTAATAAACCAGAGCATATTCTGACTGCACTCAAGAGATCCAAAAATTTACAAACCGGTCCCAGAGTGTCCGAGCGCAGGACTATAATGACTCCAATGACGTCCGCGCTTTTATATGTGGCTCCGGCCTGGGGTCCGGAGGGTGCTTTCGCCTCAAACTACCTTGGAAGGACGCAAGGCCCCGCCCAGGTAGCCGGGAGTCAGTCATTATTTTTTCATGCCATATCGCAATAGAGGAGTTCCCAAGAGGGAAAATAGAGTTCGTCAGAGGCGCGCCGCATCATCCAACAGACCATCCACCCAATGCAAACACGACCATCAGACAGCAGTCTGTCCGCAAGTATGGCCGTTTTGCCAATATACTACTTGAGTCGAGCAGTAAGCTGGAGACATCAATAAAACATCGATACTGAGCGATTCACCTGTTATCGTAAGGATTTTCCTAAGAAACTCATCCTGCGTCGTAAGAGCATCCACGTCCTTAACCAGGACGTAAGCCCTCCTACCATCCCTTGTGCCAGGGCCGTGGTTGCAAACTCCACTTTTTCGACAACATCTCTTCTCAACTGTTCGGTCACATCATTATCTCCATGTACCCGAAGGTGAAGGTCCTCCTCCTGGCCACACCGTAGAACCCCTGTTTCATCCGGCGAGAATGATCCCTTACGGAGCGGAGGAGACCTGCAAATGTCTTCTCCGCCTTGATCACAGCTGTGGTAGTCGGTGGACCTGCGCAACGCTTCTTGCTTGTCGGCATTAGCGAAACTTTCGATAAATAAACGAAAAGCTGTTTCTCCATTCTTCTACCTGTATATTCCACGGATCGTCCTAGAATCTGCCCAACTTGTCCTTGTGAACCACAAAAGCATATATAACGAAGCGAACAACTAAAAACAAAACAACGAAAAATAATGACTAACAAACTAAAAATAAAAGATAACAAAAATTATAAAAGAAAATCACAGTAATAGCAACAGTGCCCGAAGCATCAACTAAATTATGTTATCAATTCTCATAAATTTGTCTTATAATTTGATTTACTTTTGTGTTTGTTAGGCTTTTTCATTGTTAGGTGGATCATATGTTTTTTGTTCTAAGTCTAACCTTTTCTATAGGATATATTTTTTATTTTAAATTTTAATTTTGCTTATTTTCACCAGTTGTTTTATAATTTTGGTTTAATCAATCATTCTTTCATTTAATTTTATACAAATTTATTTACCGGCTTTCTTTCAGATAATTTTTATATACCCAGTATTCAGTTTTATATTTGCTTTTTATTGTTGACAATTTTATTTTTATTTTCTAGGTGAAAGCTTCTTTTGTTTTGTGTTCTTTGCATATCGATGATTTTTAATAAACTTTAACTCGGCCTGAGATATTTTATTTCGTACAGGTCAATTCTCTTCGAACCTCTCTTTATAAAACATGTTTCATTCTCTCTTCTCTTTTTTACTGCCTCTCTGCTGTATTCCTGTTTCAAATTTTTTTTACAGTGTATAATTGTAAATAACTGGTCTCCTTTATGTTTCTGTACTAAACTTTCCATTCATGCTTTCCTTACCAAAATTGTTTTTCTTACAAGAATGTTTGTAGTTTTACCTTCATTATTTGCCATTCAATATTTTAGCATTTTCTTAAACTGCTGCTCTGTTATTTTCTCTAAATTTTGTTCTTATGTTCCATTATTATAACGTTTTTAACAAATGTTAATATATCCGGTCTTGTTTTTCTAACTTTTTACTGAGCCGTAGGTTTTTTCCCTGCTGCCCTTACTAGAACCACACTGGAAATAAGTGTCGAAATTCAACATCTGTTCGATAACACTTCACAAATCAACCTACTCTCAATTATTAATGTGATATATCATTTTAGCTAAGATTCTATTTTATTTTTATTTTTCCATTTCAGAATATACTTTGTTTGTTTATTTTCTTATAAAACCATTTGAATACTTTATCATACCCATTTTTCCCCAGCTGCACTTTTTGTAATAAATTTATATAAAAATATTTATATTATTATATTTATATTCTTTTGTAATTATATTTTCAAACTGCTTATAGTTATAGTCTCTACATAACCTTCTATTAAATGTTATTTTTGATGAGTTAAAGGATGATTTCTGTCCCTGTAAATTGAATTGTTTTTTTTTTTTTTAAATCTCAACAAACACCAGTTTCAATATTTTCTTAAATTTGTATTATATTAACTACTTCTGCCATAGGCTTCTGCAAACTCTCCCCAACACCTATCATGGAAGTTTTATTAATTAAAGAATTTCAAAGCTCTCTTACATGAGAAAAGACCAAAAATAATTTAAGAGTACTTCTCGCCAGATTACTCTATCGTTGAAGAGGCTTCAGAATAGACTGAAAGCATATTCCGCTCTAATTCATCAAAATCGTTTTAAGCCCTTTTTTAAAATAACTTATATCCATTGATGGTCTTTACTTCTTCATTTTTAATTAAAATAAAAAGGGGTTTCAAACCTTAATATAATTTAGTTAATAAAATGTATTAACTAAAAATTTCAAGAAAATGTTTAAAGCATATTAATTAATCAGTTACAATCAAAAATGTAATTAAGTTTTTTTTTTTCAGAAACTGTTGTTGAGAGTAGTCTTTGTAAGGTATATTAAAAAACGAAAAACGTAAGGTATATTTTTTATTAGTTTTCCTAAAATAGATATATTATTTTATTTATAATGAAATAACACAATTTTAAAAGAACTGTGCTAGATAGATTTTACAAAGCCGTTTAGATTTTTTAAAATTATCTTTTCTGACAAGGGGAAAAACGCTCTGACGTATTTAAACCGACCTAAGAGATACATTGTGCATGAAGATTGGGATTGAAGGAGTAAATTCTATTCTTACTGAATATTTTAATAACAAAAAATAAAACAAAATATTACTAATAATATGTTTCAGATATGATGTATCTATTATATATAAATGTGAAAGTTTGTCTTTATGTTTGTTATTATCAGCATCACGCAACAACTAATCGATCGATCCCTTTAGAATTTTCAAGATACATTCGTGTTATCCCAGAAAAGATTTTAAGTCATAGATCGAAGCCCTAGCTACCTTAAGGGTGAAGTAATAAATTAAAAATTAAAGAAAAAATCCATTAATTCATTATTATATTTATTTCGATGTGGCAACTTAAATATGTTGTGGAGTTTTCCACGTCAAAGGTCTGTTACTTAAGTTAACAGAATTATACTATTCTGTCTTTTTTAATTTAGATTCTATTTCACGTTTCTTTAGAGCCTGAATATCTTAATTATTATAAATCGGTATTACTCTCATAACCATGAGGGTAGAGTGAACATAGCTATAAAATTTAGTATAAAATATTTTACAGATAAACAACATGTAATGATAAAATATAATATATAAACAATTAAATTGCTCAAATTAAATCATAACCTTTGACTATTAACCACATTAAGTTAACCCAGTTTAACCAAAATGCAACATATAATACATAACCATTTAATTCACATGATGGGTACTTTACATGAGAATTGAATAAATGTCAAAAAGAAACAAATCACTATTAATTTTTCATAAACCTAAGGTTACTGGTTTTATTGCTTGGAGGAGTCTTTATTATGACTTCATAGGGAAGCCTAGAAGGCAATTCGTGTTTTTATAACGGTCAAATTTGTCAGGCTTTGACACGGATCTTTACACGTCATCTTTATACGGATCGCCTTCATGAGTTTCCATTCCACACACGCAGATTTCCTGCCTTTCACATCTGACAGCAGTATATCCAAAAAGTTAGCACTTAAAACATCGCATAGATTTCGGGATGAAAGCGCGTACATCTAGTCAATGTATGCCAGCTCGTACTTTTCAGGCAAATTAAGTCTATTGAAGGTCAATTCATGTGACGCTGAAGGAAGAACTTCACCACTTCTCTTCATGTTCAACATGCAGCATTGAATAACTCTCTGATTCGATACTTTTCCTCCACTATTTCTTCTTCAGTACAATTAAGAAGATCAAGACAAACAACGACACTTTTGACGAGTTGAGCGTACTGTGTGGTTAAAGACACAGGAAACTCACCAATCTTCTTTAAAGCTTGAACTTTTATGCTTTGACTGTAGTTGACGGTTTCGATGTATAAACGTTAAAAGTCTTATGAATACTTTTAACAGGTCCTCCAGCATAATTCTTAATCAGTCGAGCAATTAACAATGGGCTGACTTTCTGGAAATTTCCATCCTCTCTCGTGATAACCAAATGTCTAGATTTGAGCGTATTGTTACCAAACAATTCTTTCCACAATTATCTTCTTATTTTTTCCGTATCTTTTATAGCAAGAGTAGCCACCAAGGTACACCCCCACTCTAGGGATGTTAACCCTGGTGGTCCGATCCGGTACCCGGTGGAAGCGCAGCGTATGTTCTAGGAGTGAATGCGCAATCTCTGCACTGACTCCAAGCCCCTATTAACTGAAGCTTTCAGGGCTTCATGCACCGACATAAATGGGCAGCTTCACTACATGCTTGCCATCGTAGGGGGCATGTGGATAACGGAAGAGTCTTCGTTACACCTGCAATAACATAGACCCTGGCCACCCCATTGCCAGCTCTAAAAGTGGTATAAGTCCATTTCGAACTCATTTCCAATAAACATAATCGGCAGTTGGCCGAAAAAAATCCATTCCAACATAGTGACCTGAATATGGAAGACAGTTCAAATAAAAGTTCACATTTCCGAGGAAAATACTCAGAGCTCCGTTAGCCAGCTATATGTATTGTACGTATGTTCTGCTGTTGCCGCCCTGGACGTGGAACGTAGGTGTTCTGGAAGTGGGGATTACCTACCTCAGGGAGTTTTACTATTATTACTATTTTACAGTCACCTTTTTTTTAACCGGATAATAGACCAGCCGGCCTCGAGGAGGCAAAGCAAAATGTTAAAATTATTGCGTAAGCAATGTATCAACATAAGCAGGTTCTTCTGTGGCAACCGCAACTGGAATGCGTCAGAGCTCCAGGTTCATCATCCACCAAGGTCGGAGGGTATGTACTTCCTCATCAATGCGCAAGAGTATAAAATCACTGCTTTCTGCTCTGGCAGGAATAGGCGAAATTGAACGCCAGTAGCCTAGAGTAACCTGGAAAGCGAGTACGGGATCTCTCTAAGCGCTCCAATGACGATAGGCACTATTACAACTTCTCGCTCGGTCCATACCTCCCTGACCTGATCCGCCAAATCCTTGTACTTTTCCAGCTTTTCGGCGTATCTCTTCTTGATGTTAGAGCCCAATAGTATCGCGACGTTGATGATCCTGATGATGTTTTCCTGTTTTTTAATCTGAACAATATCTGGACGATTATGGGTCACTGGGTTATCCGTGAGGACCGCGCGATCGTTATAGATCCTATAGAGGTTATTTCCCAACACGAAGAAGCATACAAGTAGTAAGAAACGGACCTTCAAAAAGTTCCAGGTTCAGCGCCAGCCTCTGATGGAAAATGGGAGACACATTATTGTGTCGGGAGGTGTATTCTTTTGTGTCCAGGATCTGGCAGTCGCTAATCTGGTGCTCCACAGACTCGCTCTTACTCCCACACAAACGGCAGTTATCCACGAGCATGGTAGGGTCTCTAACAATGTACCTCCGATAATTAAGTGTGCTGATTACCGAATTCTGGATTGCAAACGCAAATCCCTTAGTCTCAGCAAACAATTTGGCGTCCTTCAGCCGCACAAAGGAGGCAGCAAAATCAACCCCCTCATCCACTACGGAGATGGCTAATCTTCCATGAAGCTCACCTGCGCTCGATGCATACATCTTCTGTCTCTCATCGGAAACTTCATTCAATGGGACATAGTCATGGTCGCTTAGGCGGAGTGGTGTCAGATCTTCATCTTTTGACACTACCTCCCGATGAAGCATTCTGGATTCGCTTCGCCTTAGAAAATAACTCCTGAGGTTCTGCAGTTGTTTCGCATGAACTCAAGAAAATCTGTGACACCTTTCCTATCTCTGCTTCTGGAAAGATGAAAGCAAGCTGTAGAGATTCGTGGGTGATGCGTTCGATGCCCTGTGAATTCACTTCTAAGAACCGGTTAAGCCCCTCAAGCTCCGTCCTCGTCCATCTCAGAATTCCGAAACCGTAGGAAACCAGGCAACCAGCGGCACAGCGTAAGTATTGATGTTCTTCACTTTACTGTCTCTGCTTAATTGCAACTTCATGACAGTACGCACACAACTATTGAGGCCAGATTTAAGGATCTCCTTCGCGTGTTTGTGGCAGATTCCCATATCTTCTTTTTTTTTGTTTAACCTCCCGAACTATAGTTAAGTATATCTTCAGAGGATAAGATGAATTAATTGTAGAGTGTGTGAAAAATGCCATACCTGACCGGGATTTGAACCCGGGACCTCCGGATGAAAGACTGAGACGCTATCACTCGCGCCACGGAGGCCGGCAGATTCTCATATCTTGAATAAAGCCAAGATTCCGGTAGGTTTCTCCATATTGCATAGCTGTTATCACCGAAGGAGATCCATGAATGGCACACTACAACCATCCATCCTCCTTTTCCCATATCATTAACCCTAGACTTGTCTAAGCCAAGCCACTTACTTATGTTGACACTGAATTTCTCGACTAGCTTAACAAGCCGTTAGACACCCTTTTTGGTGCCAGAAAGAAGTTTTATATCATCCACATACATGAGGTGGCTAATTGCAAACCTTTCATTGGCCGATTTTAAGATAATGAACAGAGCTTCTAGTACCACACAAAACTAGAGCGCACTCAGAGCATCACCATGAAATATGCCCTGGCGAATCACTACCTTGCCAATGGTTGTGGGCTCTTTATTAAGGACAGTCAACACAAAACAAGTGCTTCATTTATCCATTGAGCATCTCAGAAACTCTACGATCAAGGGATCAACCTTACAGAAAACAAGCATCTACACAAGCCGCGAATGCGGCATAGAGTCAAAGGCCTTTCTATAGTCTATGTAATCGAGGTACAAATCGCACCGACTCTTTTTAGCCGAGGCAAGAGAACACTGTTAACCACCAACCTTGTAACCTCTGCTGTTCTTCCGGCAACCCTTCCGTTCTTCTGCAATAATCTGGTGCCGCTCTAGGTAGCTGGAAATTTTGGCACACAAGATAGATGTAAAAATCTTATAAATTGTTGAGAGGCAGGTAATAGGTCGGTATTTTGCAGGGACAACCGTAGTTGGAATAGTCTTAGGAATCAGTTAGATCCCTCCCTGGGTGAAAACTCCTGGCCTAAGACTCTCATCCTGTAATATCGCTGAGTAAACTCAGCAAGTCGTTCATGTACAGCCGAGAAACGCTTGAATCAAAAGTTCTACACTCCGTCGATCCCAGGTGCCTTTTAGTTGTGTGTTCGAGCTACAGACCCAATCACATCATCCAAAGTCACAGTGTGCTCAACCACTGATGGCACCGGATTCACACACCTCTTCTCATCACTCATCCACTCTGCTCCATCACAATGCCTTAACGAGCTCGACCAGAACGGAGTCCAGTAATCCAAAACTTCAGCGCTGGAAGGAGCCGCCGTAACCCGGAGTTGCTGTACAGCTGGTGTCTGTAGTCTGTTATAGAACTCACGCTGGTTAGTTGTCAGCAAATGATTCTGTTCACGCCGCAAATTACTTATTTTTTATTTGCGCATCCTACAGGATAGCACCATGAAGCGTTGTTCCAATAAATCCAGTACAACATTTGAGTCGTTTTCCAGACCTCTATGGACATTGACAATATTCTCCGCAGCAGTCCGCACTTTCTGGCTGAAGTTCTGGGTTGTCAAAAATATGGTGAGATGACCATTTTCTCTTCTCAGCTTGTTATAAATTACTTCTTTTTTGCAACTATTGTATAAACCAAAGCATATTTATAAAATTTAAATATATCCTATTCTGTATTGAGGAATCCAATAAATGAATTTTAGCAGTTTTCCAAATTAAAACATAATACTGTAATTTTGATTTTTCTTATGTATTATGGGTTAAATATTAAAAAAGAAAAATAAATATTTAAATAATATATCCTTGATTTAATTTAATTGTTGTCACTTTGATTTAATTTAAATATTGCCTAGGTTTAAAATTAAAAATATATTTTGTAAAAAAGAAAAAAAATACATGTACATATATATTTATAAAATCAAGAAAGTGAGTAAATTTTACTCGAAGGACAAAAAAAATTTAATAAGGCCCTCAAAAAAACTGGAAAAGAAAAAACCGTAATTATTAGAAAGAGAAGGAAAATAATTTATATAATATACAAATTTTCAGTAATTATTTTATTCTTTGATTTCATGTTATTTTACATTATCTCTACACTGAATATGAAATGTGGTAATAAAAAAAAATTTAATGACCAAGAAATATAACACAGTATAAAATATTAATTAAACTATATCGGTTAATACTGATTAAGGCATTTTAAACAACATTGCCTATATAATTGCAATAGCTTCTATTCGCAGAATAGCTTGTTAACAGTTAATGCATGCTGTTAGCTCTAAATGATAGAGAATAAAAGACATAATAACAGCTGCTACTAGGGTATGTCGGTTTTTAAAAACCGGTTTTTTGGAGAAAATTATGAAATTCGAAAACCGGTTTTTTAGTAGAAAATATCGGTT
>JAAAKQ030070683.1:0-15447 GCA_010016005.3 Zanna intricata | reverse complement strand
TACGCTCCAAACATATACTTTCAAAAATGTTTTCCTGATGTTTAAATTAATTTTTGATGTAAGCAAATTATATTTATAACTTAAGGCTTGTCTCGTCTGTACTGTTCAGCATTTTATGTCGCTCCTGCTTTAACCCTCTTTAGTAATTCTATTTCGCAAATAAGAAAATTTTTCAACTACATAATCTTTTCTTATTTTTACATTCATTAGCCCATCTACATTATTTCTGCTAAATTTCATTATCTTCTTTTTGTTCTTGTTTATTTTTATGCGGTAGTTCTTGTGTAAGTACTTCATCCTTGACATTCAATTTTTCTTCAAAATGTTTTTTACTCTCTACTAGAAGCAGGAGCTGTTGTAGGAGCACATTACAAAATTTAGATCGTTTTTACTTAATGCTATAACTATGATATAGCATTTTACTATTCATATACACCAAATAAGCAAAATGTGAAATGGTGAAACAAGGAATTATTTCAACTTTCCCGAATGGTGTTTAGATTGTTTATAAATGTTTCACAAAGACATAAATCTTTTAATGTAGTAATGTGGTTTTAAGTCTTTTAATGTAGTAAACAAATATATTGTTTACAATAAATAACTTGTTTAAATATGAGGCTCCATTAAGTGTCAGTTCACACGATACGATTTCGGTAGTTTTAACGTATCAGTTTTTTCGCCATCTGTATAATGGCACATATATTTAGCATGTGTACAATCACACAATCCGATTGTAAATCGTATACGGTAAAATCAACGTATACTAAGAAATTAACATTCGGTTTTGCCAACTGAAATAGTATTCACCTACTCGGTGAAAAAAACCGAAACAACTGACAGTAGCACTTGTATCGTATTGGAGCTGTTCAGATGATTCAGTTTTTGTAGATGTATCGGCCCATATGTTGGCGCAGGGACTGTAAAGCTATGTACTAGCATTTTGCATGCATTGGCCTGTTACAAGCAAACTAAAAATACTGTCTTTTGTTGTATGGTAATACATAAAAAACAAGTTTTATAAACTTGCTGTGGCGTATGTAATTGTTGAGTTTTAACTAAATTATACATTGATGTGATCTAGGCCTACTTCCTATTGTATAACAACCAATAATAGTAGAATCATTCATGAATTATACGTGTCTAATGTGCTATTTATGAATGGTTGTAAATACAATACGTATTTCTAAGAATTCATTTACTTATTTTTAATCTACTCTAATCATTGTGCTGTGAAGAATCATTTGTCACACATCGCTTGTAATTATTTTCTAGAAGTGGTTATAGACACATTTATTGGAGTGTATATTTCACTTAATGAAGTGAATAGCTGTTAGTGATTTATTTTTACTATTTTTTATGTTATTTTCATTTAAGGCTTTAACATAAATTTAGTCATTTAAATTTGTAATATTTCAGTACAGTTATATTCTTTTAAAATGTCCAAGTTAGGAGGTCCATAGTCAGGCAACGGAAATTGTATTCAATGTTTACAATTTCTATGCCGGAACCGAAATAGTGAGAAAAACTTAAGTGCTGAATATGTTTGTTCAAGCGACAAAAGTATCAAAATGAACGGTTCAGAGAATTATAGCAGAAGGGAAATCAAATGTAACCGAGTAAGCCATCCATATTCGTTTCTCCGAGAAAACTTGTAAATCGCCCTAGTACTGTCTCCAATTTAGATTTGTTTGACTCGGATATTTTGAGGCGTTTAATAAACAAATTGTATGAAATTGAAAAATGCGTTCTTACTGTAAGGAATTATGAAAAAAGCTCGCGAAAGTGAAATTAATTTCAAAGGGAGTGAAAGATTTTTGAGGAGAATATTATGTAAAATGAGATTTAGGTAGGAAAAAACAGAAGACAATTGGAAAATACTGATAGAACATTAAAATGCAAAGAATGGAATTTTTACGACAATTTTCCGTTTCGCAAAGAAGGAAGACCCAATTTTACACAAGATGAAACAAACATTCACAGTAGTCATGCGACACCAAAATTGTGGATAGACACAACAAACCTTCATAAGGGACTGAGAACACCAGTGTCCAAGGGCTGGCTATTAATAATTATTCATGCTGGCTGTAATAAAGGCTTCATTAGCAATGCTGTACTTATGTATGAACCAAATAAGAAGAAAATTATCACAAATCGATGGATTCCGAAAAATACACGAAATGGTTACGGGAGAAATGTATCCCCAACTTGGCACCATCTCGGTTGGTCATTGTACTAGATAAATGGCTAGCCGAACAACGAATTTACTGCTCTCCTGCTATGACGAAGACTAAGTTGTATGATATTATAAAATTACACAAAGAAAATCAAAAGAAATTTATAATAGATGACATTTTCGAAAATTATTGTCACACAGTTCTATGGTTGCCACCTTATCACCCTACTTAAATGCCATTGAAATGATTTAGAGTCAAGTGAAAGGGGAAGTAACTAAAAGAAATACAACTTTTAACATGTCGGACGTTCTTAAGTTAATTGAAGAGGTATTTCATAAAGTGTCTGAAATTGAGTGGAGTAATGTCTGCAAGCATGCTCGTTTAGCATGTTAATGATGAAAAAATACATTGAAGATGAAAATTTAAATGATGTGAACATCGACAATTTTGTGATAAATTTGAATTCGGAATCGAATTCAAACGAGCTTTTTTAGAATCTGTCAATGACAGCGAATTCGAAATTTGCGATCTACAGTAATACAGTAGAAAAAATAATTATTTAAAGTACTTTAAAGTAACAATATTAATTGGGATACTAAACTAGTTTTAATTAAACAGCTTCGTATGTATTTTTGATTAAAAATATCATCTATAATAAACTGACAATATTTTCAGTTGGCCTAGTACCGTTCCAAATGTTTGCTGAATGCTAGTAGTTTTTCGTGCCAACTTACGTGCCGATAGTTATACTGGATGCACCAGAGTAGGCAATAACAGACTAGTTTGTGTTTACATGCTATTGATACAGAGTAGATCACTCCTGTCAACGTGTTGCTTTAGTGCAGTTTGAATAAGATCCGTTGTTTGTAATGTCAGATATTAATAATATAAAAACAGAACTTTTGATCGATCTGGTATGAGAACGACCTGCAATGTGGATAAGTTTTTAAAATCCTCTAAAGACAAACATATTAAAGAGTCAGCGTGGAGGGAAATATGTATTGAGTTAAATGAAGGCTTCTAGGCTCTAGAGCAACAGCAAAGATAACAATACTGTAAGTTGACGTTTTTATTTTTTTTTATTAAACTAAAATTGTTGTACGTAATATTTAGAGCATTAAATTATTCTTTGTATATCAAAAAACTGAAAATACACGTAAATTAGAGATTATAGCTTGATATAATATATACATGAAAACTATAAATGTAAATATAATTAACACAAGCAAGTGTGATTACTACCCATAATTTTCAGCTTCAGAAACAAAATAGTAGGAAAATATTGCCTTTACTAAATTAGCATCTTTGCCTCCCCATCTAGTTTGTACGGTTTATAAATTACAAAGATTATTTTTCTCTAGTTATGTACTGGAACCATTCGAATTGAAACCATCTTTTTCTCGGACAAAGTTATTCAATTCTGTGAAATCTTTAACAATCCATATGGCTGTCTCAACATCCATATTTTAAGGCTGATGAAATAGTCTCCATTTATTGGCTAAGATTCCGGAGGCGCATTCTACGCACCTTCTGCTCCTGTAAGGCGGTAATTAATTGAACACCTAGTTTTTTTTTCTCGTTTATATGTATTCCACCATAAGGTTTTATTAAATATTTGTGTAATATAAAACCCTCATCTCCAACAAACACATAAGGACATTACTTTTTGAATGTTCGTTCAAAGGCCTGGGTGTCGGAGTATGTAAATTATTTTCGGTTAGCGGTTGCCAAAAAATAGTCGTTTTCAAGAATGAAGAATCACAATCTGTACCGTACGCTCCGACATTTATAAAACGATATTCTGAATCTACAACCACTAACAATATAAGTGAGAAATTGTTTTGTAATTAAAATATATTGAGCTGCTGAATGGTGGTTTTTTAATTCTGATATGTTTTCTGTCAATGGCACCAAGACGATGAGGAAAATCTGCTTTTGTCTGAAAGCCATTTGACATTTTTCTTTCTCCCATAAGTCAGATGTGTCTGATAATCGCACAAATTCGCCATGCAGGTTGTTTCATACTATTTTCGTTACATTTTTCACAATGTTCCTGACACTTGAAACACCCACTCTAGAATAATAATAAAAATGATGATCTCTAAAGAACACCCAGACGCCAAATATCTTCAACAAATAAACATATTGAAGTGCATGTAATGTAGTCAAAAATTACTAAAATACAACAATATTGTTTCGACTACACATATCTTAATCTATTTGTTACAGTCAAACTAATTATGAAAAAGAGGACACAAACAAGAGAGTCTTGGATGAAATTCATGAAAAAACAGAACGAGCAAATAAAAACTGGTTCTGCTTCAAAACCCTGACCATTTTATTTATATCATGAATAAATGAATTTTTTGAAAAAAATTGTTACGGTTACAACAAACACCCACGAAAGTACAGACAATAAAAACAAAGAAAGGAAAGAGATGAACGAATATTCTGAAAACGAAGAAAACTGCGAAATTGACCGATAATCAACAATTTTGAAAACGGTTTCGTCTGGTGTAACAAAGAAACAGAGGATGATGCTGAACTATGAATTGGATTCTAAAACTTTAGTTGGATTCATGGAACATCAAATGAATCTTTAAACCAAAGCTACAATTAATATGCAAAATGAATGCTATTTATCATTTTTTACGAGCCTTTTGCCTTTTGTCGTCACTTATTGATGACCAGACCTTGAAATTTCAGTCAGCTGTTATAAATTTGTTACAGAGAATTAAAAGAACAATCGCGTCATACATTTTTCCACCATAATTTTTCACACAATCTCAATCTTACAACCACAATCTTCTTCACAACAAAATATGAACTACGAGAATTACGGTTGATAAAATGCAGGATATTTTACTCAGCCAAATAGTGCAGTGGCCGATAGTTATAAATAGCCGTCAGTGCCATCACCAATGTCTAGCACAAATCAAAACACTAATTATAAGCATGTTAATTTATCTTCATTGTAAGTTTTTTTCATACTGTTGTCAGACTTAAATTTACCAAATTATTTAAATTTATCAATTTATTGAAATAAATTATATTTTTTTGATTTTTATGATTTAAATTAATTTTTTTTTCTTATGAGAAGAGTTGTCATTTCAATTATCAAACATATAAAGAGAAATAGAATTTGTATTGATGAAGAGATTAATAAAACAATTACTTTAAGCATATTGACAATCTTAATGTACATATTGACAATCTTTCTCATAGTCGTACCCTGTCTCGTTAATCCTTCCCCATTCTACTTAACAGGTAATCAAATGAAGCCTGAAACATTCAGAAATAGTTAAAAAATTCCGACTCGTTGTTTTAAGTTTACACATTAATCTTCGGAAAGCGCCAAAACTATAACTTTCCTTCAAAATAGAATGTATCCAGTATTTTTTATTTTAACTTTCTTGACGGCGGCGATAGCAATGCAAAAGAAAAACATGTTGATATTATTAACATCGATCTTCCACCGATCTCACAACCACGAGTGAAATAAAACTGATCTGTGTGTGAACACGGCATTCGATTCATTAAATAAACTATACGGAAAAACCGAATCGTGTGAACTGGGCCTAAATCATCATTTGACAATGTGTGTTTTTTTTTTTTGGTACTGGTGATAGTCAGATGCAGAACAAAAGAATATTTTTGGAAAACAAAAAACTGGACTTTCTACCAGTTAGATCATATCATTCGATCTAAGCTTTAAGAGATTACTTTTTTCCCTGTTCACTTGAAGTTATGAGATATATTATTCTAGGTTAGAAAAATACTAATAACTTTAATTTTTATATCTTTTGTCCTAGATTTTTTTTAAATTGCATTGCAGTCATTAAAACAAACAGTAATATTAAATAACTTTGTGTAGTACCTTGCTTTATATTTTTCCTGATTGCAGAATCAAATATGTTTAAAATTTTATAAGGTGTTTTGGTGGTTAATTTAAGTTTACTTGCAGTATTTTATTAATCGCGTTATAAACCTTTCTTTTTATAATTTCATTACCGCTAGGTTGCTGAACAATGTAATCAACGATAAATTCTTCACACCTGGACTGTCCAATGGAGTCAAAAATCCTAAATAATTATTCCTAATTAAATGGACCAATCCATTTCTTCTTTTAAAAAGGAATTTATGGAATCTATGAGATGAAAGAAAGATGAAGTGTTGGTAGTATCTATGAATAGATACTACTGTTACTACTACTACTGTTGCATGAATAGACTGTTGAACTGATATGAGAACTTCCACCAACAGTTCTTCAATATATGTGGTGATTAAAGAACAAAAAATTTATAAAAAAAAGGAAAAGAAAACGCACTAACTAAATAATCTATATAGCATTTATAGAATAAATTTATATTCTAGATTGTTATGTGAGTAAATAGTACTGTAAAAATATGAAATCTTTTTATTATAAAAGATAAAAAAAATTAATTAATATAAAAATTATCTGTAGAAATAATTATGAAGTTAAGTCAAAGTGTTCTACATGTAAAGAGAGTAGGAGCATATGAACTGAAAGGTTTTAACTGATTGAGCTAGTAATTTTGCTTGAGTTGCAGAAACACAATATTTTTGTGTTTTTTTTTTGTTGAAATGCTGATGTAAAAAGATATGTTATCTTCTGTTACCCAAAACGGTGAATTTTGATAATGTTTATTTTGAATCTATGTATTATAATTGTAAAATATTCCAGGCATTTCTTGGAATCCAGTTTTCTTTCTGTTTTCAACACAATTTTTGATAACACAAATTGAAACAATTTAACACAATTTTTTTGATAACATAATTTTTAAATACAAATTTGTATATGTTTTAGTTTTATTACAAGTTGAAGTTATATGTCATATAGATTTTTTTGTTTTTATTTGTTACATTTACGTTAACATGTAACTTCAGGAAAATTCTTATTTTTTTTTCAAAGAAAGTTAGTGAACTGTTTCAAATCTGAGGTTATTTATCTTTCAATAATTCCTTATAGTAGTCTCTGAAAATAAATGGTGTATGGTAATGGATATAAGAGCTACTTTTCAATGAACTATTACAATTATATCAGGAAACATTCTAAACCTTTTTTTAACGTGAATTAATTTACATCTGTTTCCAACAAGATTAAAATTAATGAAAAAATAATAATCCTTGAAAAATTAAACTATGTACTCTTATCTTGAACAAATATTATGCAATTTTATATAAGTAAAATGTATATGTTTATTTAAAAAAAAAATAAGAAGACCAATTAATCTTTTTTAAAAAAAGATATAACTGTACATGAACATGAACTTCACTTGAACATGAATTTTCTAGTCTTCAGAAGGATGGATGATTATTTTTTACCAAGTTATTATCAATGATTATAGTAATGATTTTTATTTATTCAGATGATTTCTTCACCAATGAGTGGTGTACTCTATTGGTTATACAAATACCGTGACTGAAAGTTAAGTAGTTGTTGCAATTTAATATTGTACCATTTTAACTAATCTCTGTTTAAAGAAATAAATTTAAAATGAATTTAATGATTAATGATACTGACTGAGGCAACAATAAAATACTTCTACTTAAAATAAAACAGAAATGCTATCATCATTAAGTTTAGATATTTTATATTATTATAAGAAAATAATTTTGTTATGTAAAACAAATTTGGATAGAAGATGCCAGTAAATATGCTTGTTTATTTTTAGAAGTCTTGCTATGTCTTAACAAATTTTGTTTGAAATAGATTTGTCACATCAGATAAAAGCTTCTCGAGATGGTATGCGTGCTGCTGTTCCTGACCATTTACTAGAATGCTATAGAAATCCACAGCTTATTAAAAATAATTTATTACCAATGACTATGCCAGTATTAATTGATCTCATCCGTAAAGTTGAGACTTATCAAGGGATGAACATGGACATGAGGGTACTTGCTACTACTCTATTGCAAAGGTAAATCTTAATTATATCTAAATTCTCCACACATATAATAATAATAATAGTCATTTATTATTTTAACGTAAAATTAAGCTTATATTGTAAATAAATTATATTACTATGATTAATATTCTTAAATTATTTTTTATGATGTGATAAATATTAATGCAAAATTTTTTAATATTTTTTTATCATTTTTATTATAAGTAAGTTACAGTGGTAAGCATTATTATGTATATATATATATATATATATATATATATATTAAATGTCCTCTATCTTTCAATGCACAAAAGAGTATTTCAAAACCATCAGAACCCCTTTATACAAAAGTGAAATTTGGAAAATGTATTACCATTGACTCAAATCATGGCTAAAAAAAAAACATGATAATTTTCAATTGAAATAAGAAACTTTGGAAGTTTTCAGTATTCTTAGCTCTTTAAAAGCTTTAATTCGACAAAAGAAATTATTCTTAAATGCCAGTTTGCACGTGATTGAGCATTTTTGATTATCTACTGTATTAACAGGATTTGGTTTAAAATAGCTGTATAATGAAAGATTGTGTTAATTATGTCTGAAAGAGGATTTGGAAGTAATTTGTTTACTTTGAATTTAAGGAACCAAAGAGGGTGTGTGATTTTAATTATAGTTGTGCTAAGGATGTTGCTAGGTGTACGCATACGTTCGTGCGCGTGTGTATATGTGTGTTTATATGTATGGATGGTGTTGGTTTGATCAAAACTGTTTTAATTACTTATTTGTCCATTAACTGGGTTTAAGAGTTCTTGATTTTACATACCTCTAAATTTATGCAAAATATTAGTTATAATTAGATGTGTTAAAATAACACATTGTTTGATTATGAATTAGTGTTTTCATATGTTTTTGAAAAAGATGTATGCAGAATTGATTCAAAATAAAAACTTAGTGCAGTCATTTCAAAAAGTTCAATTTAATTGCTTTTAACTGAATTTAATTCAATTCTCAATTTGACCTGTAAATACTTTTTTTGTAAATGTTCAAACCCATGCAACTTATACAACAACTTTTTTATTTATTTTTTTAATTTTATTTCAAAAAATTAAGTTTTGTAGTAATTCCATAGTTAGTTTATTCAGATATTACTGGAAGATATTTTAAACAAAAAAGTAACACTGTCATACAAGTTATTTGTTGACTTGTTTTGTTTGTTATTGTCATAACTTGTTAGGTTATATAATATTAATGTACAACCCTAAGTCACTCCCATATTCACATTTTCATGCAATGCTTCAAGAAAATTAGTCACAAAACTTGAGGTAAATATAACCCCTGCATTCTAGGAATCCTTAACTTAATGTCCACTAGCAGATAGATAAATTTTTTTTTCATTCCTTTATGTATTTTTATCATGACAAAGGATACTTGTTTTTTCTTTTCTTGAAACTGATTTTTTGTATGTGAACAGTGGTTTTCTGTAGACCTACCCATATGTTTTTATTATAAAAAAACATTTATTATCATAGCCCCCATTATCTTGTCTCCATTTACAACCCTGTTATTAGTCCTACCCCGTGAACCCATCCAGGTCCTCCACATTTTTTTTAGATCTTCTCCAATATGTTCACCATTTTGGCAAGGGACTGATTGGCAGTGAGATACAATTATTCAAGCTAATACCACTTATAGTAATTGTAATTAATGTATTATTTATTTGTACACTATATAATAATAAATATTACCTTTAAAACGAAGGCCTGAGGTGGGGCTATATATAAAAGTATTTTGTTGAAAAGATCACAACCACTATTGCACTGTCACCACATAAACTGTGTCATATATTTATCCAACAGTACTCTGCCCCACATTCTACCTTATTTCTACGCTTTGCAAGTCTGTATGTCCTTTCTTTCAGTCATCTGGGTATATACACCTATTTTTAGATCTACAAAATTGTATGTGTAGATTACAGTTTTATGGTTAAGATTTTCCTAATACAAAACATACAAATCTAAAACTGAGAAGCAGACTTATGATACACACAGTTGGGAAGCAAAAAACAACTGCAGTTTTACTATTATTATGATGTGAAACACTAATGGGACATGATATCAAAGCTGATATTCAAATGACTCAGTGTTAAATGCAATGGCTGTTAAATGATGACACAAGGAGAAGATCTTCTTTTTTTTTTTAATTTAACCTTGACTTTGTGGCTGGCGACTTGCCCCAAGGTAGTCTCTGAGAATTGTGGTCAGGTAAGGCATTTTTCACACATGCTACAATTCATTCACCTCATCCTCTGAAGATATACTTTAATGGTGATTCCGGAGGTTAAACAAAAAAAAAAAGAAAAAAAGTAGTCTCTGAGGGAATTATTCAGCCCTGTCTTTTTCTGCCAGCTTTGTTTGGATGTAACAATATGATGTATAGAAATAAAATTAAACAATAAAAAAAATTAACTTTAAAAAATTAAAATCAACTTCAAAAATGGTTTAAATAATATATATATTATTTCCTCTATTTTAAATTCCTCTTTATTATAGAAATTTTAAAGTAAGTGTTAAGTCTAGGATTACTAAATCATTTGTTTTTAATTAGCTGCAGAATCAAAGAGATGAAATTGCTACTTCCATAGGGAAAAGATAGATAAATTCTTTTCCTCAGGAAATAGATAGGGATTCTAAGGAATCCCTATCTATAATTCCCCTATATATAAATAAATATCCCTATATATAAAAAAAAATTACTAAGAAAAATGATAGTGTTATTTTTATCTATAGCATTTTAAAAAATATAGCATTTTTTAAAAATTGGTTTTAATTTTTTTTGTCTATTGTTTATTTTAAATATATATGTTAGTGAATCATTTTACTCGTAATTCATAAAATCAAAAATGAGGTATATCTCATAAAAGTCACATGATAACTTATTCAATCATTTTGAGTAAAATGAGTTTAAAATAAATAATTTATTATTAAATAAATAATAAATTTAAAATATTACTATTATTAATTAATTTAATAATAAATTATTATTATTATTATTAATAAAATAATTTAACTTAAATAAAAATAGATGTTATCGTAAAATCAAAAAAAAAAATATTTGCAAAATAAAAAAATATATAAATAATCATTTTATGAATAAAACTTCTTGGTCCTATCCTTTCTTTCATTTACTCACAAATAAAAAATTTAATTAATAATGATTATAAATAAACTTTAAACGATGTAATTAGAATGACTTAATAAAGCACTAAAACAGTATTTGTTTCAATTCTTTAAATTTTTATTTTTTTGTAATTGAAATTAAATTAAAAAAATGAATAACTACCAACTTTCTAATTCTTTCTTTCTGTTTTCTTCAACATCTAAATTTAAAAAAATAATTGAAAGAGTATTGTTATTTATATATATATATATATTTATAAGTTCTGTCATTTATCCATATGAGAGTGTTGTAGTACAACGTTTTTATCAAAATTATTATAACTCCTCATATATATTGAAATCAACAAAACAAATACATACTAATTAAAGTGATAAACATTGTTAAATTTTTATGTTATTAATAATTAGTTAATAATATTAAAATAATTCAGTTTTTGTTCTGTAAAATCATGTTCTTTCGTATTTGCCAGAAATTTATGAAAACTACTATACGCAGTAAGATTAAGACGAGGGACCTGTGGATTGGCTCAGATGTGTATCGCAGTTGCGATCGGTGACACTGCTGTTGTACTGCGCGAAAGTTTAAATTGTTTCATATAGATTTAGTTAAGTGTTATGAGTGTTTGTTGTTGTTTGGTTAAATAAATTGTCGTGAGGAAGTTTGATATCGTGTTGGTTATTTACGAATCATTCTCTCACTACAATTGGCGACCGTTACAGGATTACAAGAAATTGTGAGGAAGTCAGATATCTTGTTAGTTATTCACGAATCATTTTCTCACTGCAAGAGAGAAAATCAGCTTGTGCGGTTTACTAATGGATAATCAGTACTCGGAAAGGGTACTGAGGTTGTCATACTTCGTGTGATGAATGTGGTAACCTCCTGTCAGGAGGAATATATCTTGGAGATTTCTGGGGCATTTAATAAACTTTGGTGGCCTTCTGCTACATACCAAATATAGAAAAGTGATTGTACTGTGAGTGAGTTGCAGCTTATGCAAAGTTACTCAGTCATCGGGATCTGCTGTTCCATGAGGGCAGCAATTAAGTGGGGAAGGCACTGTCAAGGGTTGTCCACAAGGCAGTGTGTTGGAACTCTTATTGTGGGTAGTGAAAATTGATTCATTTCTCCGGATGAGGGGTTGTACAGCGCGTGTCACATCGTTGCTTATACTGACGATGGGCTCTTGCTGGTAGAAGGAAATTCACGAAGAAAGGTTGAATTCCGAGCATTCAAGCATGCAGGATACTCGAGCTATGGGGTCATAAACATAAGATGACGTTTAGCCCGTAGAAGACCACGATGATGCCCCTCGAAGGCCGTTTGACTGCTTTTGAGCAGTCAAAGTAAGGCGGCGGGTCCGCGTATTTATGTTAGGCTAACGTATTAGATATGTTCAGTTCAGAAGTACCTCGGGGTATTTCTTGATGAAAAATTGTAGTTTAAGAAATACCTTCAATACGTTGTGAGGAAGGCCTGTAATGCCTTCCTAATTCGACGTGTTGTCAATCTTGATTGGGATCTTAATTTTAAGGCAATGAGTATTTTGTATAAGGGCGTCTGTGAGGCAATTAAGCTATATGTGGCGCCTATTTTGGCGAATAGGCTAAAATATAAAAGCTATCGGGATATTTTGTTACGGGCTAACGTCTTATATTGCTAACGGTAACGGGTAGTTTCAATTTTACGGGAGATGATCTTCGTGATCGCAGGCGTGAAACCGATGGACTTGATTGCGTCTGAGAGGCAACAGCGTTATTTTGCTAAGAAGTCAAGTGAATTGACTTCGAAGAAAATAAAGGAGATAGAACAGCATGGTGTCACCCTGTGGCTGGCCAGATGGAATGAGACAGAGTGTGGGCGTTTTATCCATGATTTTTTTCCTGATCTTGATTTGTGGGACGCCTCTTGGGACACCTGAACAAACATGTGATGCAATTTCTTTCTGGGCATGGCGCTTTTCGGGACATACTTCAGAAATTCGGCGTAGTAAATTCTGGTATGACCACAAGATGGATTGTTGGACGTTGCTTATCATGTGATGTATGAATGTGCTAAATATGACTTGATGCGCAAGAGGACCATTTGTTGGCTTGATATTATCGGGTCGGCACTTGATTTTCGTGTTAATTGAAAAATCCGGGCCGAACGGTTGATCGTAGAAAGTTTTATTACATATTTGGTGAAAGGATCACTGAAGGGGTGTGATGTTCCGCTTGGACTTTCGTTTTTTGTGGTTATGTTTGGTTTTATAGCTATTTTGTCTTAAAGTTTGTTAAACTGTTGCTGTTTTTGTTTCTGTTTCATTATACATTTGTCTGTTAGTTATATTTTATGTACTGTTATGCTACATTATTTATTTTTATTGTTATGTTTTGTTTTGTTGCGTTTTATGATTCGTTGTGTGTCGAACTCATTTTTACCTTTCAGATAGGTAAAGTTCAGTTTCTTCGTCTTAGAAAGTCATTCGGTCTTGTTTGAGACTTGGTTAAATGTGATTTGTTTGGAGTTTATGTCAGTTAGTAGGAACCGATGGAATAGCGCTTGTGGTGTTTGCATCCGTGGCATCCTGTTTGAGGCTTGAGTGAAAGATGTCATTGCCGAGGTACTGATGACCTCCGGTAAAGCCCATAAGGGCTAGGTACGGAGGGGGTGGCTTGGCGACTGAAATCATCACATGGAGGGTCCCTTCCCCTATGGGGTTAGAATATCGTGATAGTCATCGATTTTTGAACTCGTTTTCCAAGTTAATGACACGACCGGAATGAACCCCATTTCTCCTCCAGAGTGGATATGATTAATCGATCATCTTTATTAATCGCCACATTTATTCCTGCACCACTGTCATCCGACTAACGTCATCGAATGGGACGTTAACATATACGATTCGTCAAAGTAAACAGTGTTAGAATTTTCTTTTCTGCAATCGGTAATTTTTCTTAAATATTCTATCCTCTTCCACCGGATATCTTCTTTCTCAATCAAAAGTTCCTTATTGTCATCAGTTTTACACCATTTAAACACTAACTCTTTCAGGATAGCTGCTAGTGTAGTTCTAGAATCTTTAAATTTAATATTCTTTTGTAGTTATCGTAATTTATGAAATGTAAGCAGTTCATAATGTTCTGCTTGAAACTCGTAAACTGTTCTTCTTGCAACGCCTTGTTCAAAACTATCTAATCCACTAACGTAGTTTGAACATTGTTTACAATTTTTTGGGGTGTTTATTGAGCACGATTACGAATTAAGTTTAAAAAGATCCTAATTTTCTTTTGGCAGTTTTTGGACTTGTGAACTTGAAATCCCATAAGCTGCAGCGGTTCTTTCTTCTTATTTTTGAATGTATATTAAATGTTTGTCATCTTTTAATAACAGTATAGCTTCTTTCTCCGTAAATTCATATACATAATTAACTATTACGGAGCTTTTTATTCTCAACTACGAATTTAAATTCTGCAATTGGGAAAAAATCCACTAACCAAAAATGCAAAAAAAAACCACAAAAGAATTCATTAATACAAAGAAAACATTATAAAAGGAAACAACTGTATCAGTCATACCGGGGCACGCTAATTATTGAACTAAATCAGTTTATTGAAAATGAAAAGTATACAATAATACTGAATATTAGTCAACAATGCCGTACCAAAATTACTTAGCTATTCTATGGATAAATATAAAATGACTAAGCTGTTAATATATTATTATAATTTGTACGGTACAGGCCTATTATTTACCATTGATGTTTATTACTATAAACATCATCAGTTCCAACATCCATTACAAATGCATAGATTTATAACTCAAGTGAAAATATTTTGACAACCATTACTTGTATAAAGTCAATTTGTATAAGGTCAATCATTTTATGACTCACTTGATGGAGGGAGTGTAATAATAATCTATTAATACCAGTATAAATTATTCGTTTTTGTATCTGTATACAAGAAATACTTATGAGTACGCTAAATATCTTTAAAGAAATTATTCTCTGAAATTAAATAAAATGTTAATAAATTCTAATTTTGGAAAGAAACTTTTGCTATTTATGAAAGTAATTAAATACTCGGTTTCTGTATGAGCCTAAGTAAGAAAGAATAATATAATTATGTCCTTCTCTCTTTATCTGTTTAGCCTCCGGAACTACCGTAAGGTATTACTTCAGAGAATGAATGAGGATGATGTGTATG
>JAAAKQ030070682.1:12276-30934 GCA_010016005.3 Zanna intricata | reverse complement strand
TATATATATATATATATATATATATATATAAGTTATGTCAAATTTGATGCATTCACTGAAAAACTGTTAAACAGGTTTTATATATTCACCATTTTCTGTGAAAAAATATGTTATTGTGCATTTTTTAAAATGGTAAACATGACAAGAATTACAAAAGTACTTATGTGAAGCTGGTAATTGTAAAACAGTAGGCCTGCACATAAAATGGTATAACATGCAAATCAAAATGCATTACCTTCATTAAATGCTAGGGTCCCATTTTATTTTCAAAAAGTTATTCAAAAGTTAATGTAAGATAATGATTAAATACACTAAATAATGGAATCGGAAATTACAGCAGAACCACACTATTTTTAAATCTTAGAACAAAATAAAACTATTTTAATTAGAGAAATACACAAGACACAAGAAATATTAGAATTTCTGAGCTTACTGTCGTTAAGACTCATCATTGTCACTTCATTCTTATAAAGAAGTAATAAATGATTCCATAATATTGTCAATAATGTCTTCATGTTGCATAAATTCAGCTTGTTTCCTTAACTTAACACAATATACCCTCCAGTTTATTTTTTCATTCATGTTGGCAACTTTATTTTCACAAAATCTTCAAACTTTGATATCAAAAGTTACACTGAGACTTGCTAAGCATCCTTTAAATTCTGACCAGAAAATTTCAATAGGATTTAGATCAGTGATAATGAAGAAGTCTAAGATTGTCATGCCCTTTTATTTGTAAAAGCTTGTGAAACACATAGTCAGTAAACGTTTCTTTATTTGTTCTTATACCAATTCGTATATCTGTGGTTTCAGCATAACAAAGAATGAGGAACAGAATGCTTCTGCAGCCACTTTATCATATTCTATTCTTGAATTGGAAATTTTTCTAAATCAGCATTGTGACAGGGTGCATTGTCAGAAATAACTACAGAATTATCAGGAAGGTTTGTAATTAATATCTCTTCTGTCCATTTTACATAATTTTCCACTTTCATTTGACCTCTGTAATTGCAACTTTTTCAACTTTCTCACAAAGTTAGTAAGGTGTTTGGTATAAAACCCATTTCTCCTCTGGTGTGCACAGTAAGTCTGTTGCATTTTGAAATAGAAACTTTCAGTCATCACCTGAATAACTACACCACAATTTATTTGTAGAGCAAGTAGATATAAAAATATATATATATGTCTCATCAAGGTACACTACCGGCATATTTTTAATTCTAAATTTTTTTACAGCAGTCACATATTGAATATGCTTAAACCTTATGTTATGTCACTTGGTGAGAACCTTCTTCCACCTAAAGCCCAATTCATATTATTTTTCTCGAATTCATCTCTTTTCCTGAATAACCAATGGCATCTTTAAGTGGTAATATTATTTTTTTCACATTTTTGCAGCTGTTTATGGATTTCATGAAGTTTTTTTATAGTCCATCTCACCACAAACTTGTGAAAGTCATCTAGTCTCATTCCATGCTTTTTACAGTGTTTGCATTTTACTGGAGTAGAGAAAGAAGTCTCCACAAGATTTCTGGCTAATTTTTTTAGCAACTGCTTTTTCTGTTTTCTCCTCTTTGGACTTGAGATCAACAAATCGGGGGATTTGTTGTGATCACATGCAGCTGCTGTTCTTTTTTCCACATTTTTTAGAATGACTCAGGTGTTTATCTTCCTTTTCAGACTTTGGAAATTGATCACCTCTTGTTTCAAAACTCATATACTCTATTTATGATTTCCCGGACCAGTCATTTTAGTTTTTTATGGTAAACTTAACTTCACTCATAATTACAAAACACTAAAAATACACATCTGATTATAAAATGTAACTATCTTTTTTCAAAGAAAACTCAAATAAAAAGAAACAGAATCTGGACAAATGCTCTTGCAGGATCAATAATTACAATACAACTAGTTAATTGGATTATACCCAAGCATTCAATAACATTGGCTTATGGGTAATTATTTACTTTAACACTGGCCAGGCTGTGTCTGAAAACTATGCGCATATAGCAATATTGTTTCTTGATAATTCAAAGAAAGGCGATTGATTTTCTGAGATATAATACTTTGCTTTCCGTGTTTATAAAATCACATAAGATTATAAACAATGTTTGTAGATGCCAGACAATTACGTTAGTTAATTTAATCATTTAGCATTTGTCTGCTACTGTAATTATAATAATTGTTGATAATACATTTTTATAACATTTAAAAATACCATAACATTCTTTTTATGGCAAAATAAATCATTTATAAGTATAAACAGCAGTATTAGAAAATATTTAAAAGTAATCCATAATACCAACCAGAAATATAAAATAACAAATCGAATTTACATGAAAGCAATTTGCTTCTGTGTGTGAAATCTGAATGTTTTCAGTTTGGATAACACACACCATACTAGACGATTTAATCCAAGCTTCATGAATCATTAAGGCAGCTATACTTACTGTTTTTGTTTTTTCCTCCAAGTTTAATACTTATACAGAAATCTTTGCTTCATTAGAACATGTTTTATAAAATTTAATTAAAAAAAATAATTTAAAATACAAAGAACATTCAATAATTAATAAAACAAATTATGCAAAGAAAAAACAGTTCATTCCATGAAAATGAAACTTTTAGAGGGTCAAATTGGCAACCTTGGGAACACATTTAATCAGCAATTAAATCATAATTAATCTAAAAATAACTTCTTTTGATGATTTCAGAATATCAGATCCGCTTGAGATGTTTACGCCACAAGAGCAACATTCAGCGATTTTTGCTATCAGAAGGTGGAAAACTGGTAGCAACTTACTCAAGAATGTTGAAACAGTATGGTGAAAAGTATTTAAATTGCAGTAATGTGTATAAGTGGGTAAAACAGTTTAATTCAGACAGAACAAGTGTGATTGATTTCCATCACTCTGGAAAACCAGTTGAAGTTTCGACTACTGCATTGCAAAATTAAATAAATGATCTTAATTGCCTTTGAAGAAAGGAGACTCCAAATTTGCCAAATTGCTAGTGTGTGTAATATTAGTTTTGCAACCATGCATTCAATCACTCATGTCATGATGAATTATCACAAAATGGGTTGTGAGATGGGTTCCAAAACAGTTGACTCAAGCAAAAACACCAGGATTAGAATTTTTTCTGAGCTCAAAGAACAATTTGAAGCAGAATATGTATAAGTACAGTATGTATGAGTACAGGTATAGGTATTGTTACCTTGTGTAGGTATAATAACTTTTTATATAAATTGGTAAATCTGCATTTGGCTTGCTATTAATTTGGTGTATCGATGGTTTTTGTTGGTAGGTATTAAACATGCTCAACATATTTAAAAAAAATTACATATATAAACTGAATTTTAAAAATAAAATAAATATAAAATACTCACCTACTTTAAAGAAAGTATACGATTACGTAATATTATTTAAATATATTTTAACTACTAAATTATAATCATCATATATCTATAACTAAAAATCATATAGATATACTTATACAAAACATGAAATTTTTGATTGCACAATAAAAAGAAAATTATAACAATTACATTGATATAACAACTCTTTTATCCTTCAATTAGATTTTTCAAGTTATTGCATCAAATTTCAAACCATTATGCTTAGGCTGTATGGAGCTAATGTTAAATCCAATTGTTTTTAAAATCTTCCTTCATTGAATAAGTGACCCAATAGACGGGCTAGTTGTAAACTACTATTTATAGTATAACAAACTGGTCTACATCCAATTGGTGAGACTTGCAACATTGGATTTAAAAGTTAGCACTCTAACCACTAAGCTACTCTAATAATAATAGAGTAAATTAAGTTTTGATCTGATGATCACCTGAGTATATTTTCTGATTTTGATGTTATATGTTTGAGTTTAGTATAAGAATTGTGAAATAAAAGAGACAGAGTTAAACTTTGAGAACGGATTACATTTAAAATGTAATAAAAACAAATTTCTTCTACCTATTGAATTAATAAGCATAGTAAAAGTAGTTTTATTATTTAATTCAAGATATTATTTCTATACTTGATGTTGACATTCTTAAGGTGAAGATGTATATATGAGGTGAGATGAGTATACTATCAAACAGATGCAGGTAAGCAACAACGAACTGCTGAAAGACCAAATGAAACACATCTAATTGACAGAAATTAATGTTTATTAATTTGTTTCTTATAAGAATTCCAGAAATTTTAATAGATACAATGTATATAAACTTTACATCTGACATGAAAATCTTAATGTCGATTGAAAAGCATGATGTACAAATTCACTAGAAATAATATTAAAGAAAACAAAATACAAAACTCACTATTAAGAGAATAACTCACAATTCAACAGTAGTTAAACAGCAAAAACTACATAGATAATTAAAGTTTTAAATATTAGAAAAAAATTATCTGCTGATAAAAGTAGAACCTACAGCAGTAACTATTAACTTATCATTAATTACAGCCGGTTAATTCTTAAAGCTATCAAAATCAAAGCCATTTACATTCAAATATTAAACAATAATTTTACTTTTTTTAAACAGCAGATTCTAAAACTATGAACAAGCAACTAGAAAGAATTAATTAAAAATAAAATAAAAAAGATACTTAGTAGAATAATCAGAAGTAAATCAACGAACAAAATGCCAAAAAGAAAAAACGCATAAATAACTAAATAATATTAGTTTAATCCTATAAATGTTCATTCACAATTTATCAAAATATTTGTCTTATCAGACAACGTAACAAACTTCTGTCGACCTAATTACACTTATGTACAAAACGCTAATATTTAAGAAATTCACATAATCAGTGTAAGAACAATACTGAAAAATAAATCATAATATATCTTTCATTATTCTTTTAACTGAAAACAAAATCTTGAACAAGATGTGTAACTATAATTCATAATATTTTTATTTATCTTACTTTTAATATCCTGAAATAAACTACTGTAACTTCATCCTACAATACAATTAAAATATTTCAAAGCAAGAAATAGATTGTCCTGAAATATTGTGAAAGATATTAAAAGTTAGCGATTAGTGAACACCGTATTTTGCAACCAAGTAAAACTTCTTTTATAATGTATAAATCACTGAATATAATTTTCTTATATGTACTGTATATTTAAAGGAATACGTTGTATGCCACCATAAACTATTCACAGCAAATTTCTTCTTTCCAGAAACAAAGTGTTCCTCTGTAATTTATTCATTTTAAATACTATTTTGAACCTTTTCTCATCTCATCTTTTCTGTTCGCTACTTTATATTGTAATAATTATTCACGATTAATAATAATGGTAAATAAAATATAATTTAACATATACTTTAAGCATATTTTTAAGCAGAGTTGAAAATTGAATTTTATAAAACTGGATTACACAGTTTGCTCTTTACTCGAATAAACAATTTTTATATTACCAAATTATCGCTCAGTAGTATTTCTATTTAATGAATGAGTGAGTTATATGTATTATTTAAAATACATGTCAATTTCAGTAAAAAAAAAATGATATAAGCAAAAAAAGAGTGCTAATAAAAAGCATTCTTTCTGTAAGATTTTATTCTTTTACAAAAAAAAATTGTCCAATTTGAGAGATTCAATTTTAGATAGCAATGCCAACTTATATACAAATATAATTAATAATCTCAATTCAATATCTTTAAAAATTCATCAAAACTGGAGTAATTAAAAAATGTTTAATGAACACAGTCTCTAAAAAAATATACACCTGGCATATTATAACACTTATTTACTGCTTTCATAACACAAAGCAGAACAATAATGTTGACATGCACAAATATCATGTAAAGAAAATTATATATGAGTGAACACTAATTTTTTTAACTTAAAATATGAATCGCAAAAAAATTTATTAATTAGCTGCTACATTCAATACTAATTCCAATCGTGTCTATGATTATCAGGGATTGACAAATGATTTTTATGGATGTTTTACAGCAGTTCTTACTCAAATCAATTATAAACATTTAGATCAAAATTTCTGCATGTCAGAAACTACTCATAATTGGAAAATCATCAAATACATAATCAGATCTGAAATAGAATTTCTGGTGCTCTATGCAGAAAAGGTAAATTTTGTTGATTTGATTATTACTGGTGATAAAATACAGATCTCGGATATAGCACTCACAACAAATGTCATTTAAACAGCATCACTTACAGTCATTAAAATAAAAGATATTCAAAATTTAACATGTACAAGCTGAAAGAACTGTTCCAACAGAGAAATAAATATAGGGGGGAAAATATTCCATTTGTCAGGTACTCATAACATCTAATCCGAGCTATTAAACAGTGTTTAGCTCATCAACTCCAACAAGTTGAGGAATATTTCATCGTTTCTTGTAGTTAAAACAAGTTATATTTCTCTCTGTAGCATAATAAATGTGATTTTTGGAGTTAGTGGTTTTGCTAGTTTTTGCTGTTAATTATTTTACTGTAAATTCAGAATTTCTATTTTATTTACTTTTTCTTTTTTTTTGAAGATACTGAAAAGTAAGATAATCAAACCAAATCTAGTCGTTCAAAGCACTTTTTAAACACCATACATAAGGAAAATAATATAAAAATTAAAGATCATTACCAAAAGATGAATGCAATTAGAGATAAAAATATTACATCCAATAAATTTTTTTTTAAACTTTATAATACTAAACTCACTATTAACAATAAATGTTTTTTTTTTATACTACAGGAAAATAATAAATTGTATGGTTGAAGCGCATACCATATTTTTATTTATTAATATTGAAATATTTTCAGATTTGAAACATTTTTTAATGATTTTTAAGTAACATTAACTATCAAGATCATAAGTGACTGTGCTGCAGGTTGGCTAGTAATAAATTTTCTAGACCCTTCCCAGAAATTAAACCCCAGACCTTTGGTGTAGGAGCCAAGCATGTAATCATCTGCACAACCAAGACAGTTTTAAAACAATTAATGTAATCATGATAATTTTTATCTGCTTTATGTAGAATTTTCTCTAATGACTACTTCTGTATAAGATCTAAATTCAAAGCTTTAACTGTAGAAGGAATTCTGACATTGTACTTTCTACACAAAACTGTGACTGTAACCACTTTAATTAAGTAGCTTGTTGTAGGAAAATTTTTTTTTTAATTCCTAATATCAGATAATACCTAATAATAGTAATATTATTACTTATATTATTTTACTTAGCCAAATATTTAAATAACATCCTTAGAAATCTTTTATTATACATACAAAATTATATTCATACTTCAATTAAATCAATTCTTTAAGTGATAGACTTGTACTCCAGTTTTAAAAGTCTTAAATATTACATAACCACTTATTTTTTATGATACACTTTTAAATAACGTATGTTTAAACCACATAATCAGAACTACACCAAAGGTCAGAGATTATTCATTATTTTTTGTGTTCTCTATAGTCTAGTCTAGTTTTGTTTATTTTTAGCCAAACAATGTTTGAAATCACAAGGACAATGGGTCCATGAAAGTAAATTTCTTATCTCATCTCAGACAGTTGATAAAATTACACAAAAAGCACAAGATGTATGTAAAGTTGAAAAAATGCTGCTTAGCCAGTAACTTTCAAAATTTTCTTTTCATATAGAATATACACATAAATAAAACATAAGAAATAAAAACAGTGAATAAAGGATTCTTATGTTACCTACAATTGTTTCGAACCTCGCCAGTCATATGGATTGTCATCGCATGGAGGATGTTTAGATTACTGACAGAACATCAAACTCACTTTGCAGTATTAATTAAACAAATATATGTATTTTTAAATATAATTTGTTCATTTAATTCAGTATTTTACAATAGTAATATTGACTTTCATCTCACTGGATTCTCTCTTTAAAATAGTCTCCTTAACTATTTAAATTCCCCAACATTTTTTGTCATTTAACTGATTCGATACAGTTATCAAATTTAATTTTATTAATCTAAAATGTAAATTACTTACTGAAACATTTCCAATCATAAAAAAAAAATATTAATTTATCACCAAAGATATATATATATTTAATTTAAAGAGCATCCATTATTAAGTTTCTGTTCAATAAACACAGAATGGACACCAGAAGAAATATTGTATACTTACCCCATCAGTAGCTACATAAAGCCCGCTTGAGGCATTTTTATTTCACTGTCGCATAATGTGTTAAGGAAATCCTGTAATGTTTAATGAGACTGCCACAACCTTTGATCAATTGACTTAATGTCACAAGAGATAATCAATCACTATTGTAAAACTCTCCAAAAGTTAAGTAAAGTAATCCAAAACTGAGGATAAGAGTACCAAACTGAGGTTGTTACATCTAAGCACAATAGACCTCATTCTATTCCTTTAATGTGCAATTTGCAGATAAAACTCAGCTAAGAGACTTTCAATCAACCGATATATGCCGCAAAACTTACCTCCAAGAAACTTCAATTAATTTTAAAGTGCTGCTGGAGTTCTTGGATGACATATGATTAGCAAGTGATGATAACAAAGAAGCTGTCATGGACAAGACAGACAGGTGGCAAAGGACCGGAAAAAATATTTTCTAACTTGGGATTCACTACAATAAATCTAATATTCAATATTGGTGGTAATCATGTTTAAAAGTTAATGGCAGTATGTAGTTTAACATTTTGTTAGAATAACTTCAGTAAAAATTTACAGATTTACAGAAGAAAAACTTGTGAAAAATGTCAAGCACAAATATAAACGTGTAATATACAGGAGACCCTGGAATATACCCAAATTAAAACTAATTAGCTGACCAAAGAATAAACATTTATTTTTTTGTACAAGTAAATATTTTCCACAATGATGTAAACGTATATTATATATCGGGGTGACAAAACAAAGAAGACTTTTAATTTTTAATCTTAATATTAGTTACTACTAATATTAGTAATTAGTGAGTCAGTGTTGAAGGTAAATATCACATATTGGGTAGCATCTAATGCATTAGGAAAATTACATCAATCATTAAACCTTTAAAGAAACTCAAAAAGTAATTTACAACACATCTTATGTGGTATTGTATACATATTTCCTTCACTTTGAATAACACCAGAAAAATAATATATGTAATAGGGAGGGAGCTACTGTAATCTGCTGATGAAATGAAAAGGCGACTATTTTTAAAATATCTGAGCCGATCTAATGAACAGTATTACTTTCATAATTTATTCCTTGTTTATTATTATATTATTTCATTTTATTCCCGATTTACTGTTTCATTATTTATTCCTTATCGATCTGTGCATTACATTATCACGTTCATATGAGATTCTGTGAATTAAAAAATTTTTAACATTAAAAAACAAAATAAATTTATCACTTTTATTCCAGCCATTGTAAATAAGAAACACCCAGCTGATACAAGGAGCTTTGTCAATACAGACTGACAATTTTTCTTAGTCTTAGAAACCTAAACATCACCTAATGATGAAATATACTTCCTAGAGTGAAAAATGGCAATGCTTCAAGCAAAACATCAGGCAAAAACATGAAGGTGCCTAAAGTTATCTTTGCAAACTAAAAGAAGGAAGTCCATGACCCATGAACTATGGAACTCACCACCACATTTAAGCAGACAATTTCAACATTTGGTGGATCATTGCTCCACTCGCAATGCACTGGCTTCATTTTCATTCGACTTTTGTCTAAAAAATTAATGGAGGTCCTTTCTCCTGTTATTTGCAGATTACAGATCAGTAAATTTTTGAATCCAAATTGAAAATTAGAAAGAAAGAATGAAATACAATTACTGAAAAAGATCATAAAATGTAACAAATGAATCCATAGTAAAAGGAAAGGTACATTCTATTGAGAAACTTTGGGATAAATGCATCCACACCCACAGAGGCTATTTAAAGGAAACACCATTAGTTAGGACTCTCACATTTCACTTTAACAAATTTCAATTACTTGTAAATGCCTGAAATTACACTTATCAGATGAAAATAGTAGTTCAAGATACATATTAAAATTGAAATCTTTTTTACTGTTACCAATGTAAGAAATGAAACAATGGAAACTTCTTTTTTTATAAATACTGAGAATACTAGGTGTGTCCCAAAAAAATCCAACCTACTTTCAAATATCCGCAACAATGTTCGTAGCGAACTCTGTGATATACAAGCATAACCAGTAACTTCTCCCAAATTAGCCAGATGCTGCAGTTATCAACAGAACATATTAGTTCGTGCAGAGTACATCTTTGTTAAAAGTGCTTTGTTGATGTTTGTCGAATTTTGTAATCACTAAAAATGACAGAGAGATCAGATCAATGAATTTGCATTAAGTTTTGCTTCAAAGTTGGAAAAAGTTGTGCAGAAACTATTGAAATAATGCAGAAGGCCTTTGGAAACGAGTATATAGACAAAACAGAAATAAAAGAGTTGTACTTGCAGTTTAAAAATGGCCGCAAATCTTTTGATAGTAACCCACTTTCTGGCCGACCTTCGACCACAATAACACATTGTGCACCATGAATATGCTCCAACAGGTCAGACGATTAACAAAGAATTTTACCTTCAAGTTCTGAGAAGATCGCGTGACACAGTGAGGAAAACAACCGCCCTCAAAAACAAGCCCGGAAAAACAAGCCATATTTTTGTGCGACTGGCAACTGGCTTTTTCATCATAATGCACCAGCACATTCACAAACGTTGTGCAACAGTTTTTGGCAAAACACCAAATTAAGCAACTTCGTCAGCCTCTGTATAGTCCAGACATAGCCCCCAGCAACTTTTGGCTGTTTCCAAAACTGTTTCAGAAAGTGGAAAGACAGATGGTAGCATGTTGTACAGTCAAATGGGATTACTTTGAAGGATGCCACAATCGGATGACAAAGAATAATGTCAGTGCGGAGAATTCAAAGTAGGCTGGATTCTTTTGGGACACACCTCGTATATCTGTATTCACTCCACAAATGAAAAGAATATTACACCATAATACTGATTCCAAGATTAAATACAGTCTTAATAACCCTCTTCATATAACAGGATTAAACTAGAAATTAAAAAAATATGAATCATATCGATCAAATAAATAAGCTTGTAACAGGTAGCACTTACAGTTCTGTACCTATAAAAACACGAGTAAATAACCTAGTATGGTAACAAAACTAACATTTTTATTAGTAAATAAATATTACAATGAACATGTTACAAATAAAAATTTACAGAAGACAATTCATCCATTAGTATTTAATTTTATTGTTTAAATTACTTTAATAACAGGATTTTTAAATCTATGAATTGTTACATATTAATTTATTTTGGTGGGATGGGTTAACAGTAACAGATCTTTTTCCAAGAATTATACAGTTTTATTTTTAAAAGTTTTTATTTAGATAGCTTCAGATTATTTTTAAATCTTACTGAAGTAAATATCATTTAGACTCACACCACAAAAAGCTAAAAAAACTTTATACGAATGAATTTAATCTTAATTTTAAAATAAATATAATCTACAGAAAAAGACTGACAAGATGACTGGCTTTTGACCAGTAATTTTGAACATGTGAATAAACAATGCAGTAAAACCCAGTCTAACAATCATAATGAATAATTGAAAAAATCTTATTTAATGAAATTCAAAAATAAAATATGAACAGTTTTTAAATATTTGAAAGATAATTTTGTAATTTAGTAATATATTATGCAAGTAAGGAAAAAATCAATTCAGTATAAAATTACAACTGCAACATTAAATTCAGTAACTTACAATAAAAATTACTCTATAAATCACTCCTTACACAATTATTAGGTTACAAAACTTTAACACCTTTAATTAATCTACTTACAAAAACTGAAATAAAAAGTATTCCTTTGACATTTATTTTTGGTTGTGGCATACGTGCATACAGTAAAGTGTAAAAACAAAGTGATAAAGAAATAACTTAATTTTTTACATAGACTTTTCAGTTAGGTTATTTTAAGGTGATCTCTGTTTTATACAGTTTAAATTATATGGTACTACTAAGAAGAAATATGTTCCTATGACACAAGTCTAGAAATGCTTTATTTTCAAATTTTAGCTACAGAAATAATTCGCCTATTTCTGCTTCAAAGGCAAATTGAGGCTGTACTGAAACTCTTGGGTCTTTTGAATTTTATAGTCTTTTATAGGTTTTTTGACCTCAAAAACTTGAATAAAAGCAAGTGCCAGAATTGCTTCTCTAGTCATTTTCAAGAAAACTGTTGTAAAGCCCAAAACATTTTAATTGTTAAAGTGCTTTTATAAACTGCTATAAATTAAACAATTGAAAAAATTAAAATTTCACAAAAAACTGTACTTAACAGTGAGAAAATTTGTATAAAGTCAATAGAAAAGAAATGTATATTTAAAAAATTTGAAAAATTCAAAACAAAACAAACCAAATATGGAGCAAAAAAGTAAAATTTAATCTCAAAGCAAATAACAAAATACAAAAATTAAATTTGTAAAGATGAAGATTAAATTTATCTTCAGAATGGTTCATTACTAAAATACTTATCTATGATTAAATATACATATATATATATATATATATATTACCAAGAAAGACCAAAATTAGAGAATGTCAATCATAATGTTCTCCAGTAAATGTCCAACACTTACCAAATACGTCAGTGAAAGACTGAAATATTTGCATATTTGGACCTTCACCAGTATTTGTTGACAAACACAGAGAAGCTCTGGTGGGGGTCAAAATGACAACTAGAAATTAAAAAAAACCACCCAATACCAATTTCTAAACTGAGTAATTAGAAACCCTCGTAAAGAGAAGGAAGTTTAAATTTAATCCAAACACAACCTACGTTCATTTCACTCGCCAACCTCATCTATTTACCAATAAATATAGAGATTATATATGTTATTCTCCAACACAGGAGACGATTAATCAGATTCACTATATTCAGCATGCACTGTTGGTGAAAGTTGAAAAAAAATATTTTTATAAAAAAATTTAACAAAGAACAAAAACCATCTGACCATTTCTTTATATCGTTATTATTCATCCATGCAGTCAACATATTACGTATATCCTGATCAGACCTTTCAATTCAGAAATTATTACATTTAATTTAATAAAAGCGATGAATTTAATTAATCTAATTAATCACCATCAATGTTAGAGAATAGTTAATATAATTTATATATTTAACTATTTATATATTTAACCATCGTTAAGGTATATCATATTTAACATTAATTAGGCAAGGTTAGAAAGCAGAGTGTAGGTTATGTTCAGCTTAAATTTCAACTTTTTTTACCAGGGTTTCTCATAATCTATTTATCTTAGACTGATACTGGGTGAATTTTTTTTAATTTCTAGTTATCATTTCGACCACCACCAGAGCTTATCTGTTTGTCAATATATATCGACAAAGGTCCGAATAAGTAAATATTTCTGTCTTTCACCAAGGTACTTGGTATGTGTTGATATTCACTGGAGAATATCAACATTTGCAAGATATCAGTCTTTTATAGTAACATATACATTAAAAGTAATTGTTATGCAGCCATCAGCACATCATTTTGTTGAACGCAGCAATCAGCACAACAAATCTATACCTCTTGAGCATGTTTTATAGTATTATGATCATTTATAATAGTTGCTCCAGCCTCTATAATGCAATCTCTTATTTTTCTTGTATGCAGATATGCATAGAATAAAATGGTTTTTATCCAATCCCAAACAAAATAGCCTGATGACGGAAGATTGGTATATCATAGTGGCCAATTTACTAGTCATTTCAACTAACCCAATAGTTACCAAATGTATTATTTGAACAATTCAAACAGTAGCAGAGAATTGAGCAAGTGCACAATCATGCCTGCATCCCATCCCGTCTGCGGTAATAACTTCCAAGTTCAATTAGATTGTTTGACATGTCAAATGTCATTGACATTGTCAATTGGATTATTCTGACGGGTTCCTCTATGTGTGTTTAGAAAATTGACAATCACATTTCTTATAAAGTATAATTCATGAGTAACCAGAATATGCGTAAGAAAAATGGGAATGTGAGCATATTTTCCAATTAACCGCTAACAGAATTTTATCTATTTATTAAAATCTGGCAATAATGTCTTGATATGGATTACATAGAGATGTTACACAATTCTTGCTTTGTAATATTCACTGCAAGATTGATTATGAAAAAAATTAAATGGCAAGCCCTCTGGTTTTTGTAATAGGCCGTACCTCTTCTGCTATCACCTCTTCTGATCTATCCGTCAGTCATTGGCAGAACTATTTCTCAATTTAAAGATTTTAATTATAAACAATATTCAGATGATACAGTACCAGTTACCCAGGTCCAGTACTAATTTAAACCTTCTGACATCAGAATTTAATCTTTAGAATACCTTGGTAGACATAAAAAAGTAAATGAGGAGCATAGACGATAAATACACCTCCCGCAGAAAAGAATCAAGGGGAGAATAGGATGCCTCACCATAAATGCTTGTATAAAACAAATGTAACCAGTATCACAGCCAACATGTTAAAATGTACTTTTATGTACAGATTTAATTAACTTATGAAATATCTGAACTGCTATTAACTAGATTTCTTCACTGCATTATTTATTCTATTTATAAATGTATGTATGAAAAAAAAATAATAATATATTCGTATAAATTAATGAATATTGCTTACAAAAGTAAATGAAAATACAAAATTAATGAACAGAAGTAAATAAATACATCGCAGTATACTTAATTAAGTAGTTAAGCTCCCTCTAAAATTATATTTAACTGTATTCAAAAGCTGACACATTTGTCTTTATAATTAAGCGATTCATGATTATTTTACGCTAAAACAATTTCATAAGTACTCATTCAGTAATTTTTATTCATAAAAACCGTGTTAAAAAATAGACACAAAGCTTATTGATAAAATAAATTTAAGTAACCACACAGAATCATGAAGAATTTTCATCCGAGAAAAAGGTTCATGTTTAATTACAATTAACACATAAGGCCTCATTATTATTTCATTCGAACAAAGTATACATGTACATGAATCTTTTACCAAATTCTTCAAAAAATGAGGACTAATTGAAAAAAGGCAGGAATGCTTAACCAGTAAGTAAATCATTTTAAATATAAAGAGATTAAGGATCAGACCGCTTCCCTATTTCATAAAATTAAAGATGATTGAAAAAAATTACGTATAAATAATAAAAATACTACTTACAAAAATTAAATAAAATTCAGTTATAAGTAAGTAACACCTATTCTACCTTAACTCATAAAATATTTAATAATTATGAATAAAAATCAAGAAACATCTTCATAAAGAACTATAAGTATAACATATCACAGAACCACCTGAAGAGTTACATATAGCATTTATTTAATCAAACTTGAGTTGAACCTCCCTCAAAAAAAAAAAAAAAATAGTTAAGGGTGTGGCCAAACCTCACATCAAATTAAAATAACTTGGAGTATGGCCAAACCTCAAATCAACTTACTGTACAGTTCAAGGGTATTTACTCACTTGAAGCTCCTGCAGAACTAAAGCAAAGAAACTCAGCACTTTATTCATCACCGTACTTTATACAGTCTTTATAGACTTTACAGACTTTATACAGTCAGTGTACAGAGAGACAGCCACCTAACTGAATGTTAGAAGTTCCTTAAACCACCTGACTAAATAAACTACTGTTTTCTTCTGCCACATTTTTCGGCAATTGTAAAATCATTGACCAGGAGTAATTTAATTTATTTTTAAAATCAGAAATAATTGGAAATTCCTTTTATAGTTCTGCAAATAATATTTATTGTGCTGATAATAAAAGTACAGGTTTAGCACAAAAATTATAGCATTAAACATAACTTTATTTCATTATGGTACATTATTTACTTATAATTGCAGAACTGTATAAAACACAGTTTATAATTAATAAATTTAAAGAGAAATTGTATGCACAATTGTAATTCGCAATCGTAAGAGCAATTGAAATATAAATTTCCCATTCATGGATTCACTAGACAGCAAATCTAAGGGCCACAGAAAGAAGGGTATTGATATATTAAAATCTTCACTCTGTAATAACAACACTTAAGATTCCATCATTTAAAAGGAGCAATATAAATAATTTTGAGTAAATTATAAATCTGTGCAATTATAATTTTTGAAACTGGTATACGCTTATTGCTCATTTGAGAATATTGCCAACAGCAACTGCTTCATCTAACTTTTATTTTGTTTTGTATTCAAAAGTTTTTTATTTAACTATACTTGGTTTTTATGTTGTGTTTAGTTATAATATTCTGGTTTGACTTAACAAAGAATAAATTCAATGATATGTTTAATGCTAAGTTTTTTTATTTTTTTAAATTTTAACTGTACTGGCAATTCCAATTTAAATTAGATATATAATTAAACATAACAGAAGATTAAATTAGGCAAACAAATCGCTTGGCGCCTACAGTAAAGAAATTGTATCAAACGATCACAAAAGAAAATAATGGAATCCTCCTGATCAAACCCACAAAAATTTTTGAAAGTATATCTGACTAATAAGTACACTAAAAAGAACGAAATTCAAAAGAAAAAATAATTGCTTTATAGTAGTGAGGACAAATTAAGAAAAGTCTTATGATCGACTGGAATGAATTCAAGCTCTGCATGCAGTAAAGGCCAGTGTCAAAGTAAAAAAACTGATCAAGGTTTGAAAGTTCCTCATACAAAATAACCCGGACAATGACAGCACATGTCAGTGACAAAATGGGCTTTGTCCCATGCAGAATTCATGTACTAAAAAAATGTATTTACAAAAATATATCGGTTAACAAATCATAACATTCCGTTTAGAGCAAATATGATAAAATTCAAATAACTTGAAACCATATGATAAAACAAAAACCATTACATTCACTATGTAAACATTTAACATTTTGCTATCTAAATCATGACATTTTGCTGAGAAGAAACACGACATTTGCTGTATCTTCTCTCATCACCCAGAATTAAATTCAATGCAGTTTAATTTGGGCAGTATTAAAAAGAAAGTAGCATCATAAAATACTGCATTTGACTTAAGCAATGTAATTGAACTTGTCAAAAGAATTTTGCCAAAACTGAATCGGCTGAGTGGCAAAGGAAGTATTCTTACAAAAGTAAGTAAAACTATCAAATCATCCAAACTGGTGCAATAAACAGCAAATCATTTGTAATTAATTTGCATAACAGGAAAGAAAATTTAGACCGACAGTAGTGTAAACAGCAATGAAGAAAAAAAGAAAAATGACAATACGATTACCTACCTGAAGATGAATCCACAGAAGAAGCTACAGAATAAAAATATAATGTAAATCAATATTTTCTATTACTATTTAATAAACAACAAATAAGTTTTATTTAATTGTATTAATTTTTAGTGTATTTTATTAGATTATTGCCATTATTATAACTTAAATTAAGTAAACTATTACAATATTGGCAAATATCATGAAAGCAATGTTATGAACAAGGTATACTTCTAGAAGCATAATTGGGTGGGTAGGTGACAAACTTAACTTTGCTTCGTGCTGAGGGGGTCACTAACAAGTAAACAAGCTGTACAATATTCCATCACTAATAATAGTAGCTGATAATCATGTAGCCTTTGAAACTCAAGATACAAAACTAAAATCACATAATCAGCATTAACAAATAAAACTGTAATTATTACTCTATGTTATGGTCAACTCTTAGTCTTATGAAACATCAACTTTTACCCCTCTGTATGTGAAGAAACTACACAAAGTAATATTATTTAGACGCAGGAATTTTTTTTTAATCTTAAACTGAACACATACTTAAAAATCAGCATTACTTTCTAATTAAGTAATTAAATTTTCACATTTCTAAATAATTCACCGGTCAAATCATACACAAAAATTTATATCACATGAAAAATCTGGTGGTAACAGTGATACGCAATACTCATAGGTACGACTTTCATTAACACCGTGCTTTTATAAAGTACAACTAGTATAAAATTATGCTCATAAATATTATAAAACGATTATTTCATACGTACTGAATATCAAACAATTTAATTTTATTTGATACTTTAATCTAGTATAAATCATGATACACATACCTGGCAGATGCACCTTCACAAATTAATATAAAACAAAAAATATGGAAGTAGCAAATTTTATAGCAAATGATAATCATTAGCATTACCAGCCACTATCACAGTACCAATAAAGAGAACCAGTACACTGTTAACAATAATCATAATTAACAGGTAGAAAAACCTAACTCACAGGCAAGTGAACTGACCGCATAAATCTGTTTATATTAACAAAATTATGGTACATAAAGAGATGTTATTTCTAAATTTCACAAGTAAATTAATACTAACAAAAATACATTTTACTTTTTTAAATAATAATCAAATTACAAATTTCAGTAAAGAAGAGTTACTCTGCCACTTTGTGTAATATGACAATAAAAAACTGGAAGTTCCAGATTCATTCCAGTCACTTTGTGTAATATAACAATAAAAAACTGGAAGTTCCAGATTATTATCACAGACATTCTTGGCTGAAATCAAAACGGCATAATTTTTTGTTTACTATTTACATAGTATTTAAGAATTAGAGTGTGAGTGAGTGAGTCAGTGTTTGTGTGTGTGTGTGTG
>JAAAKQ030070627.1:0-10006 GCA_010016005.3 Zanna intricata | reverse complement strand
ATTTTATTTGCCAATCAGCGTACGCTGACTAGAATGTAATGTTTACAGAAGTAAAATATGTTTCAATTATGATTGCAAAATATAAAAATAGCTTAACAAATTCAGTTTTACCGTATGATTCTAGATTTTTCTAAACAAAGAAAAGGAAATGAGATTAATTTCGGTTTTTTTGTTATTTTTTACACTTTTCCAGAAAGATTATTTTACGTTATTCTTCTTCAAAAAGGTTTTAACAGAGTTAAATATTACTGTTTCTATTCGTCTTGTCATTATACAATGATATTAATATATTTAAGCAATTTTTAATGTGATTATCTAATCAAAATTTAACGTCTGAAAAATTATAACATGTCACCAATATTAAACGTTTGTCTGTTTTATCTACAAAATATTGATCGTAAATCATTTATAACGTAACAGTCTTTCGTAGTAATTTAATAATGTTTAGTTGTGTTTATTCTGATTGTTGTTTTTACTGTTGTTATTATTTGTTTTTACTTCCTTCTTCGAAGTAAAGGAATTATTAAAATCGCGAAAAAAATTCGGTTTTCAGCTTTCAACGGAAATATCCATTTGACTAATTTCGCCGTGACGTCTCTACGTATGTATCTCGCATGACTAAAAAACGATTGACTAAGAATCATAGGATGTTGAAAATTTTTTTTAGGACTGTTATAACATCTAGTCGTGGACTCCACTTTTGATTGCAATCGAATGGATCAAACGTGTCCAAAAAAGCCCAAAATCCAAAAAAAAAATTGGTTGATTTTGGTTTTTTTCTTAACTGCAGTAATAGCACTCATTGAGAGCTTTTCAACGATGTATCAAAAGTGGTATTTATTTTCATTGGTTCATTGGATTTTATAGCCAAATAAAGTTTTTAGTTAATGAAATATTTGGATCTTAGAAGGAAAAGGCACATATGTTCGAATCTGACTTCATGTTCCTTTTTTTAACTTTCTTTTTTTAAATTTAAATATATTGATTGTTATTAGTATCTGATTGTAAAAATAACTACAATAAATAACAATTCAATAAAATAAAATAAAAAAAGTTATGTACTTTTAAAATTGTGTATATATAATTTAATAGGCATTCAAGGAAGTCGGTTGGTGTTCACATCAGATTTTTATTTTGTATGAATTAATGAATTTTCCGTGTGGAAAATGGTTTTATTACGTAAATGTAAGGAATGAGTTTTATTGTAATGTTTTAGTGGACATTTTGAAAAGCTTGCTGTTATTTATATGGACGTTCATCAGTATAAATATAAATGTGAGCCTGTAAAAAATTAGATTTCTGTGTCTAAATGTAAGACTTATTATTATTTCGGCGCCGCCCATATTTCATTACGTAAAGCGTACCTTACTGTTTTGTTTAATATACTAAACGATGTTTTCTTACCCTTGGCCCGTTTCCAAGCACGTCAGTAAGACTGGCAATTATTCTCGCAATACTTACTTAACTCGAATTTTTCTATTCCTTGATAATGTTCTTTTTCATTTCCTTCAGATTCTTTCTTTTTATTCTGCCTCTTTTTTTTTTTGTAGGCCTGTTCGAAATTAGTTTGTTTTTCTACGTTTAATGCGTTTTTTGTTATTTTTATGTCGACAGAATCTTACGCTCTTATTTTTAAAGTGTATTTCAGATACTCTACAAAAATCTGAAATATGTTATTTTGCGTCTAATATCAAATAGTTTTATCTATGACCGCGAGTATGAAAATAATTTTAAAACATAAACATTTTATTGGCAAACAGAACAAATTTCAATAGTTAGGATTTTAAGACTCGCTTCACAACATAAAAACAATACTTTCGTTTACTGAAGACATATGTAAATAATTATTTTAAATTCTGAAAGTTATTAAATTTGTTTTTCGGTTTATCGTTTAATTAGTTAGTAGTTTTAAATATCATTTTTTACGTGAGCGTTGTCGAATTACGGTTTAGCCGTGGTAAAGCTTACTGAGACAACAAGTTATCATACAATTGGGAGTTAATTATATGGATAGTAAATTTACTCCTGATTTAGGTCTTATAAATGTGGTACCTTTTTTTTTTCTTTTTCTAACGATGAGTTACGAAGGAATGCCAGTTACGTACTTCCATTGGTGTCTTCACGACAAAGTGTCGGACTCGAAACCCAGGTTAAAAAAAACCCGGCAAAGCAGGTTCCGCAAAGATGTTAAATTAAATGCGCATAGTGGCTTGCCCTCTACCGACTAAACCTCCTCTCACCGCTCTCCGCCACTCGAGACTGGACCCGCAATTAAGCAATACTCAGTCTCAGGGCTTGTCTTTGGATTCAGGAGATCCGGAGTCCCCGTGTCTCATCATCAACGCCCATCCACGCAAGCGCAGACGAGCAACGACTCAGCTGAGGGCTGTCCGTCACCGCCTCCCCCTCAGGTCTTAGTTGGTTAACACCGATAAACTTTCTCTCTGTAATGGCAAAATGCTAATTTCATTAGTCTTCTGCCAAATATATAAGTTCTTCTTCTTTCTGCTTAAGTATTGATGACACTAGTTTATTTGCTGCTTCTCATTGAAGGGGTCCTTCTAACATATAACTTATTATGTTTCTCGGTATTACCCATTTCAAATTCATCATTTTTCTTGTCTTGGCCCATCTCACATAACTAAAATAGTGTGTTCCGGAGAGTCTTCATCAGAACAGTATTCACATAAGGGATCTCCTGAACCTGTACAGGTAGTCAGAGAGCCCTCGTGACCCGATTGTAAAGAATAGCTGCTTCAATCAGGCCGGAAGGACCAAAAATGATAAAGAGAGAAACGGTTGTATCCAGATGCGGAGGACCAGTATATCTTATGTGTAGATTGTCGTATTCGATTCGGAGAACCAATAATATTATTTTTAGCATAAATAAAGACAAAGATCTTGATAGAACAATTATCTATCGTTTTATGAACTGTCTTATATTAAACGTTGATGACGTAAACCGATTCGTGTAAATTCCTTGAATAACATAATTTGATTTAAACCTTATGATTATAAAAACCTAATACATTGAATAAATCGCTTTAGAGTATACGTTGTATATTTATTGCAAGACTAATTACGACTGCAATCATGCGAGTCCAGACTAACACTGCTACGGCCGACGACTTGAACACGAATGTTACATCAGGAACAACACCGAACCGAGGTCAAATCGATAATCATTATCAGTTGACGTCACCAATTGATTAAACTTAATACCGAAAATAATTGAGTTAGATAAAGTTTATATCTCTCCGTGACGTTTTTTGATCCAGAGGACTATTTTTAGTATCATTCTTTTGGTTCAGAGACTCTTCGTGGAGTTCGTCCATGCCTCCTGTCATTTCTCGAGGGACGGTTGTTTTGCCTCTTGTTTTGGCATACCCTGATATGTTCTTATATTGCAATTGCAAATGTGTATTGGAGAACACTAGCAATGGCACCTACTGTTTGCTACACCTGACAAAGTGAGATGCTTATCGCAGCTCTACGTTGCAACGCCAACAAATTTTTTCTTATACCTTATTATGTTGAATACTTCATGCCACGCAAGAACAGGATATAAGAATACCGCCGAAACCACAGAAAGTATAATCTTCCTTCTGCTTGCTCTGGACCCATCTTCTTCACCAGGAGTTTGTTTAGGTTGGTTGAAGTCCTTAAGGTGTTCATATCGATGTCCTCTCTCTAGTTTAACACCCAGGTATTTGACACTCTTGTTAGATGTAATTTCAGTTCCATTCTTTGTAATAGTAAGTTCTCTACACCGCCTTTTGCCAACCATGGCCACCATAGCGGTCTTTTTGGGGGCCAAACTCATGCCCCTTTCACCAAGCCGTCTGCTCACTAGTGCGATCACCTCATTAGTAACTCGTTCGACTTCCTCCTCCACTCTGCCCGACATTAGCAGAGCAAGGTCGTCCGCATATGCAACAACTCTTGTGTCTCCGGGGTACTCCTGCCCCTCAACAAATCATCAAATGCAGTGTTCCATAAAAGCGGGCCTAGGACGGAGGCCTGAGGAACGCCACCAAACATTTCAAAGTTTTCAGCACCATCTTCCAACCATCTTTTTTGTAGATAGTTATTTATTATCACAACTAGATGTTCACTGATTCTTACAGATTTTAATGAGTCCAGTATCACCGGCCACGGCAAACGACCGCATCTGCAGTCAATCGGCCTTTTACAAAGCCATATTGATGTCTCGAGAAACCGCCTTTCAATGTTATTTCATCAAGGATTCTTTCAGCCAGAACTCTTTCGAACAATTTGCCCTTGACATTAAGTAAACTGATTGGTCTAAAAATAGCTTCATCCCTCATACCGTCATGTGGCTTGAAAGTAAGAATGATCTCGCATATTTCCAACTCTCAGGAAATTCACTCTTGCCAAAGGCTAAGTTCATTGTATCCAGTACTTCCAAGGGTGAGTCTCATCACCCTTGGAAAGTACTGGATACAATGAACTTAGTACTTTCCAAGGGTGATGAGACTCACCCTTGGAAAGTACTGGATACATGAGTTGTAATTGGCGTCTAGTGCTTAACTTTTGTTCCCGTAAGGCAGCAATTTCAACATTTCACCAGTAAATGCTTTTATGCACGGTACGCACTGGTAGTTACACTCTGGACTGTGGTTCCGTGAGTGCCAACATTAAATCATCTGGATCAGATTGCATGTGCTCAAGCTTCCTAACGGCAGCATCAACTATTCGCGTTACTTGTGCAGAAGTAGGTCTTCACCAACGTGGCATAATTTTTATTTCCACTGTGTCACTTAATGTAAGAATGATCGCTTTGTGATTCGAGGCAAATTCTTCGTCTATAAGCTTCCAATCAATTAGACAACCCAAGAATCACTCAGGTAGGGCGGTTATATCAAACACTGAACCCCTAACACTCCCAATAAACATGAATTCCAGTGGGTCATTAACTATAACCATTCAAGTGGCCCTGAACATCGTTGCCAACGTTTTTCCTCTCGGGCTCGACTTCAGACCGGCCAGTTCCGTACTTTCCGCATTAAAGTCTCCTGTAAGTATTACTGGGTTCCTTGATCTTCCTATATATGTTGTTCAACTACATCAAGAAACTGGTCCAATCTATCCCGTATACAATTCAGAGAGATGTATCCAACAATGATCGTATGATCAGTTAGCTCCACGATCTCAAAACTCTTCTACCGACCATCTTATTAATAGCATGTTTTGCAGAAACTCTTCGAAAGGGCGACATCACATTCAAGGTCGGTGTACTATCCTTCTGCGTCGACTCTTCTGTTATTTGGTTCAGAAATCAAGATAAAATCGATGCCACTACCCAGTGCCGAACTCCATACTAGTTCCTGGACGATAGCATTGAAGTTCACATTAATCTGTTACAGCGCATTATTTCGACTTTGTGCATTCACGATCCCCTCTTCGATGATCGCTTAATTCGCATGCTAAACACTTAGGCCTTTCCTTGCAATCAGTACGTCAGTGGCCAGTACCGTCACAGTTGAAACAATTGTTCCTGCGGTCCATAGTGAACAGCCCTATGGCCATGTTCCCAGCACCGGTAACAATTTAGTTCTTGCTGTTGAACTTCTATTTGGCACGAGGGCCAGCTAACAATATTTCTCCCTGTATTTGAGAGTTACTTGCCTCTCTACTCGTATGACAATTATGGCGTTGTGACAACTGCCGTACCTCGGCCGGAGAGATGTGACCCTCGCATCGTTGTCTTTGTTAAGGGCACTTCCCAGTACCCTTCTTGACGTCTTCTTTTGTAACATTTACATCCAAATCTCTCAGATCTACGACCGACAACTTAATCCCTTGTGTTTTTTTCCGCCATGGAGACATTCAACGCAGCAGCTATGATCTTGTCTTTCAATTGGGCCGGGGCTTCTGTCCTCGTTATCCTGACTTCGACTTCCTCACCTCGTCCTTTTTTGGCAGACATGATATCTGTAGCTAATTCATTTCCAATTGTCTGCTTCACCTTTTTAAACAAACCAGCATACTACACTTCTTTTTTTTATTGATTATCGTTTAGGTTGGTGGTTGTGGTGGTCCAAAATGATTATTCTCTTCTCCAGAAAGGAACCCAAAACTAGACCAACTTTCTAACAGTAAATTCCAGTTTTCTCCTAGTAGTGGCCACGACTAGTGTTGTGTCATCTACACTTTCAGTCCTTCGAAGTTCAAACAAAATATTTTCTTCTGCCTCTTTACCTTCACCTTAGATTAAAATAATACAGTAATATCCCCAATTTGTGAGGTCCTTATCCTTAACTAGGACCGAGGAAGCTGCAATACGTTTACAAATATACCAGGGAAGTACTTACTCTCTTGAAAATTCAGGGAATGGGTAGATCCTGAAAGAATTTGTTGGGAAAGTTAAGGGTAAAGAGATATGGTGTAGGGAAGTTTCCCCTAACAGCTATTGGATTGAAAAATTTCTGTCCACACTATAGTATAAGAGAAAAGTAATAAAAGTACTTGTTTACTTACTGTGCTATTACGTCACTAACCAGTTCCATCGTGATCTTAGAACACTTAGAAAACTTCTTCAGTTATGCGATTCTCCTTTAGTAACTATAGAAAAATCAAAAAGCGGCGTAGTCCGTTATCCAATAATCATAAAATTTCCCATACATATCCACTATTACTTTACCAACAAGTCCGAATTAAAAAAAAAAGTACAACAAAATCACCAAGAAAAAAAAATGTTCCACTCGGTTAAAGCACTGCCACTCGTCTAATAAATGTGGTACCTGTGATGAGATTCAATAACAAGTTAAGAGACGATACAGATGAATTTGTATGAGTTTTCCATCGATGTTGTTAATATTATTACTTTAATAATTCGTTGAATTACAGTTCGTAAAATTGTAATTTAACGAAACTGCAATTAAAAATTATGAATTTAGAAAATGTGTATTACAGGAAAAATTTTCTCTGAGCATAAAATTTGTTTTCATTCCTTCAGCTGAACGTTGTATCACAATTTATTTTCTTCTTTTACTATTATTTTATTATATACTCGTATTAACCGTAATATCATATATTAATTATAATTATTATCATCTAGCAAAATTATATGATTGGATTTTTCTTTGAAAATATGTATTACTGACTAGATGTACGCCTTATTTCTGTTCGGTAGCTTATTTAGTACCGGTCCTGGGACGTTTTAGTTGTTTAATCTCAACGACCGTTACGCAACGGTTACGTTGGCATTTCCCTCTTATATCATATTTTCTCTTCGAATCTTTTTAACAATTAAAAATAATTATTAACTGGACGTGAATCGAGATCCTCCAACATCACCGAACGGATAATTATAATGATGTTCACGTAGTCAAAGTCTGTCGGGTGAGTGACTATAAAACCGAAACGACACCAAACTGACTATAAAATTGACTCTGCATACACAACCCTAAGGTTTCTTATTTTTCTTTCGGCCGAGTGATTAGCGATTGTTAGTTTTTAATCGCAGAACGGTTGCCTACATTTCTCATCTTGAAAATGATTTCATCATATTTTAATTTTAAAAAAAACTAAATTCTTGTTTAAAACTTTTCTAGTTAAAATGTATAAGTTCTTATTGATTTTCGTGAATCATTTGGTAAGTTATATTTTGTTACGTAAAATGATTTCACGTTAAATTTTAATCTTAATTAGGAGATATGACAAAAAATTGGTGAGGAATTGCGAAAACAAACGTTTTTGCAATTCCTCACCAATTACAGTTTATATTTGTATTTTAATGGCTCTCTAATATTTGGTTGCGAAATTAAATTTTGTTATCGGTTAACTTTTTCCGTGTAATTACGTAGTTGCCTGGATAAAATTGATGTGCTTTTATTAGTGATGGGCAAGTAAAAAGAAGGTATATTGTGTCCTGCATTTCCTCGTGCACTAATTACAGGAAACTATAGTAGACTAGTTCTAGTCTACTTCAACCTTCCTAATACTGTGAATTCAAATTCTGTTTGCTAAATATGTATTACGATTTAAAATCGGTTATTAAAGAACTCTTCTAATACATAAAATATTTCGAAAAATCCTATTTTTATTTGGCAAATGTTAGAAAAATATTTACTTATACTTGTGCACGCGCGCAGAGAGTGCTTTCGTAGAAGTTGTTAGTTTCTCGATGCAAGTTGGAAGTTATTGAAAGTGCGTTGTATTTAAATAGTAATTGATTACAGTAATTGATTATCCATTCATTCATATTAGTCAATCGTTGAAAGTTTCCGGATACATAATGTTTTGTTGTGCTTGACCGGTCGCCAGTTGTATAGCTGTTTCTGTAATAAATTTTCAGTAATCTCGTTTATTATTCATCGCTGGATTGCCCGCGAAAAACTTCTGATAGAATAAGAGGCCAAGAAATAGTATGTAAGAGCCTATAGCCACTGTGATGCACAATAATAATGCAATAATTATTGAACGGTATTTTTTAAAGAGTTTAAACTAGATGAACATCGATTTAACCCGGGAGCTTTAATACACATTCAAAAACTTTTACGGATGCTTGCGATAAAATTTTATCTTAAACACAAACTGAAAGAGATTTGGTGAAAAAAACTTCAGTGAAATTGAAGAGAATTTGTGTTATTCGATGAAGACTAAATACAAATTCTGGGGTGCATATAAATTTGAGAAGGCCTGACAGAATTGGAGCGTAATGTGGAAAATGTTCAGAGAAAATAATATGTGTAAAGAACTGTTGATCACAATTAACTCGTAAATTTTTTAAGTTTGACCAATTTGAGTTCTTGATGCATCATCGATCACAGATATCTTCTTTCTGTGGAGAGATTAAAAATTAAATTTCAACTTAACTATTTGTTAGAGCGAAATTATTTTAGCTTAAAGAAATACCAAAAACCGCAGCAGTTCTTTCTTATTTTAAGAAACTGCTTATTAAAGTTGATCCGCAGTTTTCCCTTTGGAGCGTAATTCATGTAGGCATTTCGATAATTAATGTATTAAATAGCCACCGAACAGTGACATTTTTTCTTATTTTCTTTAGTAACTCGTTTAAATATTAAGAAAAATGTAAATATTACGTAAGTTTTTCTTTTTGAGAAAAAAGCGTTTCTCGTCGGAGAAAAAACCAGTTTTAAATTAATTGTACGCTGATTTAGGGGAGATTTAAAAAAAGACTAACCCGAACTGTATTACAGATTTAAAAAAAAAGATTATTTTCAAAACCTAAGTTTTTCTATATTACCTTTTATGCTTTAAGCATTTTTTTTCGTTAGTTCATTCAGAAATAACTAATTGAATGAAAGTGAATACACTTACGCGAAGGAATGAACAGGATTTGATGCGGAAAATTTTGATTTCGGCAGTAGTGATGGAGAAAGGAAACTCAATTCTTTTCCAGATATAGAGGAATTTAATTCAGGAACTCAGATTTTTGCTATAAAATGTGAAGAAATCGTTCGTTTAAGATCTGAAAGAAAATTTCTTCAGAGTTTCAGGAAACCGTTGTAGAAAAAATCACCGCTTACGAAAATGTTGTCGCTTATTTGATCAGACGTTGGAATTTTTTTAATTTAAAAATGCGAATAAAGATTGCGTAACCTTCAGGATACATGAATATTGTACGTGAAACATAGCCGTAGGGGCTTGCTTCGAGATGGTGAAGTGCCCTTCATCGCAACTTTGTTTTTATAATATTATCATTACCATTGTGTTAAAAATGTATATATGAAATCATTCTTATACTAATAGTTACCGATTCCGTGATTTAAAGGGACTATTAACAATTTAATATGTAAAATACAACACAATTTAACTGTAAAAATACTGGATTAAAGGATTAAAGTTTTTTAACGCACATAAGTTCTTATAATGCGGCTTTAATCTATTTTATGTGTGAAAATTTTAATAGATAATTTGAATCTCGAATTACAACTCGATACGTACGACTCGACTTACTGTTGATTATCTGATTATAACTTTCTAATGCAGGAAATTCCAAGTAATTAGCGCGATGTGA
>JAAAKQ030070616.1:0-10826 GCA_010016005.3 Zanna intricata | reverse complement strand
CACACACACACACACACACACACACACATATGTTTCTATGTATTATTTCTATGGCCCTACTAGAGAAAAATAATTAGAATTTTACTACTAAAGTTTTTTAAAAAATTATTGTATTCGGTACGATTTGGGCATATGCGCTTTTCACCAGAATTTTGTGTTTTGAAAAACTTAATGGAAATTTTTCGTATATTCGTATTTACGCATGTTGCGGTGTCGTATCCGAAATCACCTTATATCTCCAGAAACTAGTAGACCGATTTTAACCAAACTTGATCAGATTATTTCTATTTTTTTTTTGTTTTCAGTCATTTGACTGGTTTGATGCAGCTCTCCAAGATTCTCTATCTAATCTAATTCCAGTCGTTTCATTTATATCCTCTACAATCCTAACAATTTGTTTTACATATTACAAACGTCATTCGTTGATATTCAAGGTTTTCTACCAGTTCTCTTTATTCCGCCTAAACTTATTTCTGCTGATTTAAGAATTTCCGTTTTGTATTCTCACATTTTTCTTCTAAATTTTTAAACACTCTTTTTTACTCAGATCCTTCTTTATTCTTTATTTTTTTTATAAAAATCTTTTTTACTTCCTATTTCTCTAGTTTCTAAAACTCTACCAATTTATCTGACACTTTCTATGAAGATTTTTAAAACCATTCTACATTTCACTATCACCAAACTATGATCGCTATCAATGTCTTTTCCTAGATATGCTTGGCAGTCGATGAACTGATTTCTAAATCTATGCTTAATCATTATATAATCTATCACATGATACCTCTATGATACGATACCTTACAGTATCTCTCAGCTTTTTCCATGTGTATGTTTTTTTATTATGATTTTTAACTGGGAGTTGGTAATTACTAAATTATACTTCATGCAAAACTCAATAAGTCGGTCCTCTCTCCTGTTCCTTTTACCCAGCCTGTACTCACCCACAATATTTCCTTCCTTGCCATTTTCAAATGCTTGCATTCCAATCTCCAACTATAATTAAATTTCCATCACCTTTTATGTGTTAAATTGCTTCATCAGTTTGTTCGTATTCACACTACCTCATCCACATCACGGGCACTAGTACTTGTGTGTAGGGATTTATAGGCATATAGATGTTAACAATCGTTGTTAGCTAAGGTTTTAATTTTATCCTCATTAAAGTGATTTGAAAAAACTAAGCTTTCAAATCACTTTAATCAGGATAATTAGGATTAATCAGGAGAGTAGAGTATTTGAAGAAGTTATGCTTTTTCAAATACTCTACTCTCTTCCCTACCTTCTTGTTCATTACGAAACCAACACTTTTTTTTTGTCGATGATGAAGGAATGCCATTTACGCTCGCCAACCACGGGATCATCGAAGGGTATGGGCCTCGGACCCAGGACGCTACCCGTACCAGACTAGCTACCTGGCTAACAGGCTCCGCCAAGATGTTGTTAGGCGTAAATAACCTGCCCCATACCGACTAAACATCCATCCCCGGTCTTCTCCGCCTCGAGACCGGACCCGCAATTAAGCGTAACGCAGTCTCGGGGGGGAATTTGTCTTACTTGTTGTCATAGATCTTCTTGGTCTTCATTCGACCCGCTAATTTGTCCCAGAACCTGAAATAAACAAAACAAAACCAAAGCAACCTTTTGCGCTCCATACCACTCACACACACAACCACACCTTTTTTTTTTTTTTTGTTAGTGTTTGTGTGTATTTACATTTTTATATTCTAGAGTTTCTTTTTGTAAGTGTGTATGCATGTATATATACCCGCCGGTATGTCTGGAGTCCCCGTACGTCCTCATAGCCGCTCATTCCCTAATCTCCGGCTCCTCCGTGTCTGTGTTCGTGTACGCCTGTCTCTTCCGCCTAGAGGTCAGGGAATCACCGTACCTCATCATCACAGTCCATTCCCTTGGGGGTGAATTGCAACTTCGCAGGGGACTGTCCCCGCACTAAGGCCTCGTTCGTCAGCAGGTATGCCAAGAAACTTTTTCTTCTTCCTTAATTCGAATGAGCTTCGTAATCCAACTCCGGGTGCGCTCCCACCCTTCGAGTCCGCTCAGCATGAATGCAACCACCTAGTCTGGCGCCTTGACCTGATGTTCTCTCCGGATCTCATCCCAGCTAGGACAGCACAAAAGCACCTAGGACAAGCAATCCCCCCAGCCAGCGCCAATATTGTCCGGTAGCCTCTAATTATTTTTAGGCACTCCCTATATTGCACCTATGGTAATTTGGCTAAATTTCTCTTCAATTCTAATTTTTTTCCACACGCCGGGACAGCGTACAGCATGATCAAATTCGTCCCGGCCAAAATAAGCATCCATTTTGACGCACTGGACCCATCCATGGAAGACATTAATCTACCCAGGTATTTGGCATCTATATTTTACCCACGGTATCAGGCCATGTTGCCACTACTACACTATCGACCTGGAATTTGATGGGTCTCATCTTACGGTGGCCCACCAAAGCTACCGCTTGAGTTTTTGTGGATTCCAGTTTTAATCTAGTTTTTGTGGGTTCCAGCCCATCCATGCACTTATCTTCTCCATGGATGTGTTGCCTATCCTTTCTACTTCCTCTTCACACTTTCCATCGATTAAGACTGCGATGTCATTCGCGAAAGCAATGAGCTTGACCGGATTTGGTTGACCAATCTTCAACAACCCATCGATTACAATGTTCCAAAGGAGAGGGGTCAGGTTAGAACCCTGAGGCACCCCTCCTCCCAGGATGTAGTGCAATTCAGCCTCTTCTGAGTCTACGATGATTCTACGACTGGACAGAAACTCTCGATCAATGCGCGGAGATGTCCGCTTCCATGTTCCCCGGCTTTTTTGGGGTCAGGAAAACTAAGTTTTTCTTAGATCTACCAGGTGGGGGCTTAAAAATGACTATTACCCTCTGGTATGTGCCCAACAGCCATTTCAAGTCTATTATCTCATCAAGATCTTGCAGTGTGCCAGACTTGAAGCCTGATTCAATCTTCTTCCGTTAGTTAACCTTATCCAGGGACCTCTTTTGGTCTGAGCTTCCTTCTCCGGGGTCAGCTTTACTTTGGAGCTGGCATAAAGTGCCAACATTGTCGTCTCAAAGTCTTTCACAAGCTGTTGTACGCGTAGGGCCGAATCTTTGATCTCGGTCTTGGTGTTTGTTTCCCACACATAAGGAAACTAGCTTGTTCACTTCATCCAACAACTGATCCATGTCACTACCATCAGAGGTACCGCCCTCACTGCTGTTTTCTATTAAGGCATGTTCTATCTTGAGGACGTGGTTTGCCTCTTCCCTTGTCCTCCCTTGAGGGGAACCAAGTCTTCTTCTTGGCTATCCATTCAGCACCAAAAATCCAATAGTTTGATACCCCCACGCCCGATTTTTTAGGGTCCGGGAGAGTCCCGGCGGGGGCGAAAATATATTCGTCGAAATAACCTATTAGAAAATTTTTTTTGTGATAAAAAAAGGATCAGGAACAGAAATGAGAAGAAATAAATTTTTGGGGGGGCCAAAAAAAAACTTTTTGGGGGGTCGGATTTTTTGCACAGGAGACCCGGATCATGGAGATCAGGAGGGGGGATACGGATCGGGCTAACAGGGACTGAGCAAATAAAGAAAGAAGGACTCCCTGTAACTACGGGCTAGGCTTAGAATATTTCCCTTATATGAGGTGAAATTATTCTAAGTCCTTGTTTACTAAGAATCACAATGACGTAATGTACTGGTTGATTGAAGTAAGAAAAATTCACTGTATAATATATGTCTATATGTTTAAACTATAAGTATTGTAAAAGATAAAAAAATGTGCTTACCCCTCTTCAGCGTTATAGAGGACGCACTAAAAACACTACCGATTAACCCACTAATAAGTATATACGACCAAAACATCAAAAGTCCTTGTGATCTATAAATAGGATCACTGACAAAAAATAAAAATACACAAATTAATACTTCAATCAAATCGCTTAAAACTTCATAAAATTATTCCATAACCAATACCACTTACGTTCGAACGTGTTAACTCACCGAGTTAACGTTCTGTTGTTGAGCGGGACAACCTTCTCCGTTGTCCCACTCAACTACGAAACTAACACCTGCCTTTCCTTTATTTGACGCTGAATTAATGATTCTAAAATCACCTGACTAAAAATCGTTTTTATCTATCCACCAAACCTCGCGACCTCGCTCTTAGATATAATTCCTATTATATCTACATTTAACCTGCCCATTTTTCTTTTTAAATTTCTAACCTATCAATATTTCATAGACTTCTAGAATTTTACTCTCCGATTCATATAATGTTATTTTTGTAATTTTCTGGTGACTCCTTCATTAGCAGTCCCCACTCGGAGATCCGAACGGGGGCTAGATTACCTCCGGAATATTTTACTAAGGATGTTGCCTCCATCTTTGTCACATGAAAATGCAGAAAGCTAAATTTTTTTGGTAAAAAAACAGCAGCAGTTTTCCATTGCTTTCAGCTGCACAGTACTCAGAAAGATTGAGTGATGTTTACATGGCGGTTCTTCATTACCTGCGCCCTTAATAACTACTGAAAGAGCAGCTGCTCTCTTTCAGGAATCATTCCTTATCCTGGCTCTCTACAGATATCACTCCATTATGGTTGCACCTTCGGTCGAGTTACTGTATCACTGAGCACTTAAGCCCCCTCACCATCGCTAATATCATTACTTCTATATATAGGCCATTGATGAAATTAAAATTTCAACATAATAGGTCAAGGGGATGTGGCTGTAGAGCAAGGTCTCAATATTTCAAATCTCAATATCTCGAGATTTCGCCTAGAAATCTTATTTTCTTAGGCACATTTATTAACAATTAAATAATAATAATATTTTCACAAAAAAATTGCAAAATCGCACCCTAACTCAAAAAATAAATTAGTGGCTAAGATGGTACACTGCTTCATTAGTACTCCCTCTCACCACAACGAACACTAATGTACTAATGTACTAATGTACCTCCTCTTTTTTTTCTGTTAAGCCTTCGGAACTACCGCAAGATATTATTATTTTATAGGATGAATGAGGATAATAATGACGCCCGAATGAAATACGGTATGTATGCGCGCTTTAGTTAGAATCATTGAATTAAATATACGAAAAAATATCATTTTTAAATAAAATTATGAATATTTTTAATTAAGTTATATGTGCGTATGTCGTAGAAAAAATTCGCGTGACGGGAAACTTCAGCAACAACTGTATTGTCAGCATTTTAAAATGATATTGACATCTTTACATTAATTAATCGAGTAACTGTCTTCACCTAGAAGTAATATAAAAACCTTTAAATCTGTTACGGGACCGCTAATGTGGACATAACCACTACTGTTGGCAAATTGAATTATGTAATTTAAAATATGAAAAATAAATAGGCAACCTATCGTCATAAAGTTAGTCAATTGCCTAAAAAATATATCACGTACTTGATTTTTTAATGTGTTGTTATATTAGAAATATTAAATTAATAAATTACAGAAGATATTTATCAGGTATTAAAAAGTAATTCATGTGGTTTTAAAATGGACCGAGCTTATTGGCAACACTGGTTCCGTTTCAATACAAGTGTTAACGTCAATATAATTTCAGTATTGCTGTTATACACAGTTAATTTTACGACCGATTAATTAAATGTTTAATTTATGGTAAATATTTTATTTTAATGAAATAACCTAATTACACAAATAGATGGAAAAATAGATATTATAATTAAATCAGGCATCATAATTGATTTAAAGTCAGATTAATAGCAATTTTTAAGCACTGTCTGCAATTACGTAATTTACAATCTTCAATTAGTTATACAAAATTCAATTTCTAACCAAATATCCTGCTAGTACTTAAATTTAAAAAAAAATGCACCTTTGGCAACAGTGACAATGGATTCACACGTATGTTTGACAAAATTTTAATCAACAGAAAAAAATGAATTAGAAATGCTTACATTGGCCAAAAGTTTTTCGCTGTAGCCATTTTATTAATGAAAAATTTTGTTGTGTCATTTAACGCTAGGGCAATTATTTTTCTTTTATGTACTGACTGGGACAAATTGCTGAGATCCAAGCCGTGTGGGTGATAGCGTTACTGGATCGTTCATCGGGGATGGGTTAGTTACAGGGGGAGGACAAAATCGGGCAGACTTGGCTCGCAGCGTGCTGAGCACGCGGTGAGAGAAAGAGAGAGTGTATGAGCGAGAGATAACGCGTGTTTGCGCCAGTATCGTTCGATCAGTACTGAACACTGCGCCTGGGAATACAGCTTTCAGTGATTTATGCTCTTCTGGTGCCTTGAATCATTTCTAGTTATTTATTGATCACAAATATATTATGCTAACTCCGATTACGTTACGTACAGAGTAATTCCTCCGCAGGCTTCCTGTGTGACCGACCGTTAGATAAACTGCCCGTACATACAAGTATAGAGACATACAGGTACAACACGAAGGAATGTACGTACATAAACAATGTTTACTGGATTAAAAAGTGTTATAATCAGCATATATATTTTGTAAAATGTGACCTTGTTTTACTTTATATAGCCACTATTTTTATTTAATGTATTTAAGCATCACTTTTAATACAGTTTCATAAGGTAAGGTATAAATTAAATAGGATTAAAGTAATAATAAAATAGCAAGCAAGAATAATAGTGCGTGCATGCATATACATGCATTTATATACACATACTTTGAACTATTATATCAACATAATGCATTGAAAGTAAAGAACGATTTTGTAATATAGGTTTGAAAAAACAAAATTATAATATAACTTTATATTTACGCCGTTGGATGTTGATTTTCAACTCTTTGGAAATAATATTATACGATATACTATTTAATATTATTACTTAAAATAATAATTATGGAACTTAATTGAAATGTTTAATGATAATAATAAAAGAGTTCTTGTAAATAAATAATTATCTTATCAGAATTAAAGATTGTCAAAGAACATTCAAAAAATTTTAAGGACTACGAAGAAAGATATATTTCTAGACTAGTTCTAAATTAAATAGTTAAACTTGAAAGACTTCAATTAATCAGTATTTAATTCTTTAGATTCAGTTTGGAAATAATACATTAATATTAATAAAACAATTTATTAGATGGGGGATATACCCGGACAAAAAATCGTACTTTAAAAAAAAAAAAATCCTTTTAAGGTGGCCGCATTTATTTAACCAAATATTTTTGATAAGCTTTCAAGCTTATTTGGTAAGTTAAAAAAAAAATATTGCTGGTTAAGTTAATCATATTAAAATAAATCGGGAGAAATTACGTCAAATACGTTAAATTCTAAAGGTGATCTATCCATCCTTTTGTAAATATCAATGTAACTGAATTTTGCCTAATTGTCAAAAATATTTTCAATATCAGAATTTCATAAAAAATGAATACCATTAATGCTCTAAATACACGAATCAGCATAATAAATTTCAAGAATATAGGTTCACCCGTTCCAGTTATTTTATTCAACTAATTAACACAAATACACACACACACACACACACACAAAAAATTGCTTCCTAGTTTTTTTAATTGCAAGATTCAAGCTACCTGAAAATATTGGTAAATGGAAAAAAAAACAAGGTAGGCTATTCATCAATCTTTCCTGCTTTATACAAATTTTTATTATATATTTCTATACTGTGTTAGCTGAGAAGTAATTTAAATTTTTCTTTACTTTTGTTGTAATAAGTAATAGAGGGATATTTTATTTTTTATTTTTGTTTAATATCATAATATAAGATTGAAGTTTGTGAGTGTTATATGGAATATGGAAATGGAATTTTGAAGCGATTGAAAATGCCTGACTGGGATTCAAATCCAAGACCACCTGATGTAGGGCCGCTAGCACTCCATCATGGAGATCGGCATTATTGCCATTACTAAATATATACTCATCGGACTTTATAATTTTTTCGATATTTTGTGGTTACTGAATCCAAGAATATTATTGTCTTAGTAACAAACTTCTTTAATTATCGATTTTTATGTGAAGTGGTACTTATTTTGGAAATCCTATAATAATTTTAAGTTTTATGCAAACGTTGGAAAAATTCAGAAACATTGCTGAAAGCTTTATCAAAAACTGATGACATTCATAATCTGATAAATTTATGCTACTTCAAAAGAATAGTTGGATTTTATGATTTTTATCACGATTCAGTTAGCTTTTACAATGGGCAACGATAACAGTAGAAAAAGTATTTTTTATTGAACGACATTATACTCGCATTCTTAATTTTCCATGTTATTGTAATTTTTTATTGACTGATAATAATAAACAACTGTATTCCATTGTGTTTCATTTAAACTTAATAATTTTATATTAAACAGGAAATATTTTCATGGTTAATTTACTGTAAGCACAAACACAATAGGATCTCTCTAAAGGAATTCCCTTTTCAACGTATCGCATCTTTCATATAATAAATTAATGAAATTGAATATAATTACGAAGAAAATTATTTTCATCTAGATCCCTCTTTTATTAAATCAAACCTTTTCTTCATATAAGCTGTTTTATTACATAAAATGTTGCAACTTAATAAATAATTCTGTTTTATATTTTTAATCAGAAAGCAAGTTTAAGTTTTTCAGTCAAATATTCCCATTAAAAAAATTCGATCAAAGGTAAATAATGAATAATTTAAAAGTGCACATATTAAAAAAAAAGATTAAACAAGAGATGGAATAATGAAAAATATGAAATGAAAGAATATCTGTTACGTTTGAATTGTATGATGTTATTATTTGCAAATATATAATCCTACTTTGATATTTTGTAAAATTAAGAAAACAGTCAATCCTTTACATTAAAACGATTTCAAAGTAATAGTACTACATCATCATCTTTCTTCGTAGGTTGATTAGCATTTTATATTTAATGAATATAAGAATTTATTTTTGAAAAGTTGAATGGCTACTCTTACATTACTTTACCTCGTAAACTTCTTAAGGATGAAGTATTACAGCATATTAATATGTTTTTTTCTTACTTCAGGAACCACCGTTAGGTATTACATCAGAGGGTGAAGATGAATTTTTTTGTAGCGTGTGTGAAAATGCCATGCCTGACCGGAATTCGAACCCGGAACCTCCGGATGAAAGGCCGAGACGCTACCATCCGCGCCACGGAGGCCGGCAGCATTTTAATATTGTAGCATATAATTTTATTACAACATTAATACAGCATACAATATAATATAATAACAGCACATTATCACAGCATTCATGAAATCCCCTAGAGTGGAATTTGGGGAAAAAATTTATTATTTAATCCTTTTATGTGGAAACTTACTTTTCAACCAAGACCTACTTTTCTCATTTTACTTCCTTTTATTTATTTATGATTAGTTATTTTCAACGATAATTGTTTAATGAGGTAGCTATTTCTTTTTACACAGAAGATGTATTCCTGTTGTTTAAAGGACTTAACTGTTGTAGTTACAAAAATTTTAAAATAGATGGCTTCTCCAAGACATTCATTAAACCTAATGTTTGGTTTATAAATGGCGTGTTTGGCATCTTGGCAAATCACACAACCCTCCAAATTTGTACTCCCTGAAGATAAGATGAAGCATTTAATTCTCTGAGATTATCCAGAAATCAGAATATTTAACTACAAGTTCCGTCTCTTTTATTACTGTAGAAATGGGTATCTGCATATCGTGAGGTCTCATCTAAAGTAAATAAAGAGAAAAAGTTAGCATCAACAGCCTTAGCTTTAATCATCTCCAGATTTATACTTATTGAAAAAACTATTTTTTGTTTACGAATATTACCTAGCTATGGAAATGCAATGTTGCAATTTTCTCAACTACTTCAGTTCGAAAGAAAGGGATTTAAAAGAAGAAAAACGATCGCGAAGAGAACCCCTCACAATTGTTTATCTCCTTTTCTTAGGCACATTATTTCGATTTAACTTTCTCTGTATATCCGAAGAACAGTAATTATAATAAATTTAAACCACTATAATTTCAATATGATGGGGAAACCTAACTATCTTCTTAGATATTTTTCCAGTTCACAGAACCCAATTTTTCGAAAAAGTCCTCTCTATTACCTAGAAAAAAATATTTTTAATAAAATGGAATTTTAGATAAAATATTTCTTAACTTAAAACCAACTTAACTATCCAGTATATTTGAAACAGATCTTTACAGTTAATAAATAAATAAAAATATTATTATTCCAAGCAGGAGTCACTTGCACGTATAGACTTAACTCGATCACAATTTATGGCAGTATAAACAAGATAGTTAAATAAATTTAAGAAAAAAACATGAAAGTTATTTTTTTTAATTTCCTAACATTATTTGTTTTATATTTATGTTCTATTATTAAACTATTGTTATATCGTCGATTGTTAATAAATTTATGGCAAGATCTGTATCCATAAAAATCTAAAATGCTACTTGTTTTATCAATAAATTATAATAAGTAATTACAAACCAACGAGCAAGCGTGCGCGTATGTTAAAATACTCATATGCGCCTTTCAGAATAAGGGTAAATGAAGGGAGACATAAACATAAAATATATTACACTGCACATAGAATATACGAGTAGTAAATAAAAAAATACTCGTATGTAAGAATATAAATATATTGCGTGACTTAAACATTTGCATAACCCCACTTTTGTTTTTTTGTTTGTTTCTTTTTTATAACGAAATTACAAACTATTTAATTTAATAATTTAAAAATTAAATTTTACAATAAATTTAAGTTTATTTATTTCGATTTATATTGCTTTCACTATAATAATCTCGTTTGTGTTAATTAAATATATATATATAT
>JAAAKQ030070605.1:0-15452 GCA_010016005.3 Zanna intricata | reverse complement strand
TTTTCACACACGCTACAATTCATGCATCCCATCCTCTGAAGATATACTTAACTGTGGTTCCGGAGGTTAAAAAAAAAGAAAAGATAAGTGTAAGTCCTAACCCACCGGGTTGGTCTAGTGGTTAACGGAGATCGCAGATCAGCTGATTTCGAAGTCGAGAGTTCTAAGGTTAAAATCCTAGTAATGATAAAAAATTTTATACGGATTTGAATACTGGATCGTGGATACGGGTGTTCTTTGGTGGTTGGGTTTCAATTAACCACACTTATCAGGAGTAGAGCTGAAATTCTACAAGACTACATTTCATTCACATCATCCTCTGAAGGATCTACCTTAACGGTAGTTCCAGAGGTTAAACAGTTAAAAAGAGGATAAGTGTAAGTTCTAGACGGCCTCCATGCCGCGAGTGGTAGCGTCTCGGCTTTTTATCTGGAGGTCCCGGGTTTGGGTCCCGGTCAGGCATGGCATTTTTCACACACGCTGCAATTCATTCATGTCATCCTCTGAAGATATACCTTCACGGTGGTTCCGGAGGTTAAAAAAAGGATAAGTGTAAGTATATATGTATATATTATACTGTATATATATATATATATATATTTATATATATATATTATACTGTATATATATATATATATATATATATATATATATTATACTGTATATATATACACACACACATTTTTTTGCGTTTATTTGAGAATCTGAATAATGCGATCAATCAGGCATAAGTTTAGAAAACTTAAATTCTTTGTTGATCTTTTAACGGTTCTGTTTTCGTTTTCTATTTTTATTACTTTTTTTCCTTTAAAATAACTACGATGGTATGTTCCCTATTTATATTTAAAATAAGAATTAAATGTTGAAAAATAAATTTCCGATTTTTATTTCAATTTTATTTTCACATTTCTCAAATAGAATTATGTATTTAACATGCTAGTTAAGCTATCAACGTCGATGAATACGATGACATGATACTTTCTATTAAATTGAAGTTTTAATCTGATAAGTGAAATGCAGCGGTGTGTGCAACAGTGGGCGTTTAATTGGCAGAAATCATATTTACTTTGTGAGTGTGTGTGTATTATATATATGTATATATACATATATGAGTGTGTGTGTGTAGGTGCGGTGAAGTATATAAATCATTCGCTTCATTGTCATAAAGTGACTGACTGCATTAATTAATAATGAACCTTCATGTTTGTTATATATAAAATTTGCCAACGAATGTAGTAATTGCTATGGAATGCATGAACTCTAGTAATTCTGATAGAATGTTGCATTTCAATTTGCCATTTTTGCTTCGTATTTTGTAGTATACGTACATATTTTGTAGATGGAAACCCTATGAAAACGACTACCGTGTTGTGTGCTTCTCTCTTAATAAAAGTATACTCTAAATAAAATAACGCTTATACTTAATGTTGGGGGAATGTTATTATTCCTTTTTTACGGGAATTTTTTTTTTGTGAATCTGGTGGTAATAAAATTTAAGTGTTATATCGGAGTGCTGTGAATGAAATCTTTTAAATCCATCGATTATGTCGACTTAATTAAGTCGACATCGATTTTTTTTCAATTTATTGCAGTCGTAGAATTTCGTACCGCTCTGTGATGCCTAATCTTTACCTAAGAATTCCCTTCCAATTGCTAAATATCTATCGACTAGAGTTCTCGGATGATTTTTTCTTTACAGGGGTAGTCTTACTACTAAAACGAGTGTTTAGTTTTCTCCTTTGCGAGTAGAAGTACCCATGTATTTTTATCAAAATGATGGATTTATCTCTTGGATGATTATATAGTGTTGCCGTTCTAGTATTAAACGCTTCATTTTTACTTCCTGTACAAGGAAGTAAAGGAAGTGATGTGATCGCGATAAATTTTGATTTTCAGATTTCAACGAAAATATCCATTTTGACTATCCCTGAATCCATTTTGACGAGTTTCAGCATGACGACTGTATGTACGTATGTATCTCGCATAACGTAAAAACGATTAGCCGTAGAATGTTGAAATTTTGGATTTAAGACCATTGTAACATCTAGTTGTGCTAGATGTTAGATCCTAGATCCTTCCTGATTGCAACCATTGAACCAAAAACGTCCAAAATACTAAAAAAAATTTGGATTTTGAACTTTTTCTTAACTGCAGTAATAAGCCCTCATTGAGAGCTTTTTAGCGATATATCATAAGTGGTACTTATTTTCATTGGTTCCACAATTATAGCCAAATAAAAATTTAATTAATGATATATTTGTATCTTACCCGGGGGAGACACATCGATTCGAATCGACTTCATCTCTTTCTTTTTTCTTTTTCTTTTTTTTTGTAACCTTTTTCATTAATTTAAATATATTGACTTATTATCAACTATTAACCTCTGATTTTTAACCTCTGGAACCTCTTTAAGTACTAAATCAAAGGATGAGATGAATGATTTGTAGCGTGCGTGAAATTGCCGTGCCTGACCGGGATTCGAATCAGGGAACTTCCATTATTATTCGTTATTAAATTTATTTAAGATTTTTTTTTCTTTAATCATTACAGTTTTAAATTAAAAGAAGTAATTTTTTAATATTAAATTACAGTCTAATTTAAATCTGATTCATTTTTAAATTCAAGTTTTTTTTTCTTTGTAAGTCAGATGCTGGAACATAAATTAAGCAACCTATGAATTACTTCTGAGTAGTAATAATTATCAAATATAATACTGGAAAATCAGTCGCACTTTAATTTCGATGAATAAGCTCATAAGCTTTTAGTTTGACTTCATCTTAATTTATTAAAACTGCAGAAATATTTTTGGGACATTCCTTGAATCTTCTCCTGAACTTTAATTAAATGCTTATGAAACTTATTTGGAATGTATATGTAATGTATATTTTGTATTTAACTTATCAGGTTCTTAAATGTTTATTAAAATGATACGGTACGTATAGAAACGTTATGGTACATATTTCTTGTTGTTAACTATTTTAAGAATCAAGCTCAATAAATCAAATTTGTCGGGAAGTTTTTTTGTTCAAAAATTATTGCATTTATATCATCGGTGAGCAGCAAACATGTGACGTCTGGTTAAATTAACTATAGCAGATGCTTGTATTTCGTTTTACGTAAATACTTTTCACGTAGTCTATGCCAATTGCATTTTCTTTTTTCCATGAAATATTAGGTTTGCCAAGGCTGTTTTTTTTTCTCGAGTCTGATGTACTGTCAGTCTATTTTCGCCGTTCTAAATTCAGATTTGATACGGTTTGAATTTTCTTATTAGAATTACTTTTTTCGTTTGTAGTAGTAATCTTTTGTTTTCAGTTCCACTTCAAAATTACACTTGCGTAAGTCAGTTAGTCGCATTTGTATTATACAAGGGCAGTCGTTTGAACATGCGTTATATGTTCGTTTGTATGTACTATATTTATATGTAGGTAGGTGTTCCAGTCGGGTGAAGTTTTGTTCGGTGCATGCTGTACGGGCAGTCACGCGATATTCTCTCGGTTTTGTTTTGAATATACATTCTATATATACGCTTCGTTATCTGAGTTTCCTTTCCATTTTTACACTAAACATTTACCTTTTACATTATGTCGGACAAACTATTATTAAGTTAATGAATATGTTTTTGTATGCTTCTAATATTTTACCGTATGAGAAAGAATTATCGTTTTTTCATGTATAAGTATATAAGTATGTATTTTAATTAATTAAATTATTATTTTTTGAATCAATATTTCTTTTTTTTAATTCTAATAGTTCTTCCCGTAAAATCCGTATTTTAACCATTTTTTGTATTTAAAATTTAGTTCCTGGTTTTTTTTTTAATTGAAGTTAGTTTTTAAAAGGAATTATTGTTTTAATGAAATCAAGTAACCATTTAAACTCTTGAATTATTTTCACTTTACTTCAGAGTGGAAGATTGACTTGCATAGTATGTCTGAAAAGTTCCCGAACTAAATTAAATAAAAATACAGATTTAAATATAAACGAATTTGCTGACATTAGCCCTTTTCATCCATTCTCTAGTTATACACTCGTTGCAGAGTGTGTATATCCCGTCAAACGCTCTGGAGAAATCATTTTGTGGGATCGCCTTCAACTGCTCGGTGCAAGCCCTTTGGATGGCCGGAATGTCGTCGAAAAAGCGGCCTTTCATCTTCAATTTTAGTTTCGGGAACAAAACATAGTCTGTTGGAACGAAGTTAGGTGAATAGGGCGGGTAGGATAAGACAGTGATTTGATATGTGGCGTAATAACATGGTAAAACTATTGCCATGTTTATCGAGGCATTGTCGTGCAAGAGCATTCAACTGCTCGGATCCCGGTACTCGGGTCGAATTCAACGAATGCGACGTATCAGGCGTTTCATTAACCAAATAGAATTTAGAATTCACGGTTTGACTAATTGGGACCAAGTTTCGCGCGCAATTTTGCAACGTTTTGGTCGTGAACAGGTGTTGACGGCCTCCCTCTTTGTTCGTCGTCTTGCAGTGACTCTCTACCGACATTAACCGCTTCCAACATGTGCATGTTGTACGAGATGCGGCTTCATCACCGAATGCTTGCTGTATCATAGAATAAGTTTCAACGAACGATTTTTGAAGTCGAAATTTTATCGCTATTCCATGTGAAATTTTCCATGAAATTTTGTGCATACTCATTCGTAGACATCGTACTACATAGTTCCTTAGTTGTCAGAGGGATGGCGCTACTTTTAGTTTTGTTCGGGAACTTTTCAGACGAATTGTGTGTAGATCGTGGTAAATATTGCATTGCAGTACTATCATTATTACTAGTACTAGTATTGTAGTAGTATCAGTAGATGGTACTAAATATTGATCTTTGCAGTTGCTGAACTCAAGGCGCGAGATTCAATTAACCACACATCTCAGAAACTGTCGGCCTGAGACTGTACAAAACTACACATCATTTACATTCATATATATCATCTTCATTTAGCCTCTTAAAGTAATGCATTACGGTAGTTCCGGAAAGTAAACAGAAAAAGAGAGACATCATTACATATATTTATGTAATAGATTTGGTGAAACGCCTGATTATTTAATATAAATTGAAAATTATAATTTTTAATAGTAATTTTCTAGTTTAATTTCTGTTTAATTTTATTTAATTATTTTTGGAATTTCTGATTTTATTTTATCTACATTAAAGTTAACTAAAGAGTAACTGAAAAATAGACCCTCACAAGAACAACATATACACTGAGCGCATACATGCCTGATTTTTTAAAAATTCCAAAAAAATTCTATCTTTTAATTCATTACTCTCTGATATTGTCGGTCAATAGTCTCCCTAAGTCGGAGTTTAGCATTTCGTTTCTTTTTTTTGCCAATTATTTAATCGCTCTTTGGTTCGATATAATTCTTCTGATCTTAACTTGTGTACACGTTCTCTAGTTTTCAAATTTTCTCTCTATATTTATCATCTCCCTTTCAAATTAAATAAGTTTAAATAAAGTTAAGCAAAAGAAGTGTTTATGTACTTAAATACGAGGTGTGATAAAAAAAATACGGTGAATTATGTTATAAAAAACAAAGTAAAGAAGTTACCTTGAATATGAATTAAGCTCCTTCAAAGTACTGTCCTTGGCTAGCAATAGACTTATCCCAACGTTGAAACCACGACTGGAAGCATTTCTGGAAGGATTCTTTTGGAATAGTTTTCAGCTGCTCTGTCGTGGCCTTCACATTGTCAGGAATGGTGTAAAAACGTTTCCCTTTTAGCACTTTTTTTATTTCCGGGAAGAGCCAGAAGTTGCATGGTGCTAAATGTGGTGAATAAGGCGGATGTGGACAGACAGAAAGACTTTTAGCGGCCAAAAACTCGCGAATCGAAAGCGAATTGTGGCACGGCGCGTTGTCATGATAAAGAAGAAAGCCGTTGGCCCATTTTTTTTAGGTCTCTTTCTTTGCACATCGTTTCGCAAACGTTCCAGTACCCCTTTGTAAAATTCGGAGTTTACAGTTATTCCTCTTAGAACGAACTCTGATCGCACTATGCCCTCACAATCGTAAAAAACAATGACCATGGTATTGATGTTCGACTTTGATTGACGGGCCTTTTTAGGGCCAGGTGAGTTACTGGTTTTCCATTGAGAACTCTGAATTTTTGCCTCAGGGTCATAGCCATAGACCCAACTTTCATCTCCAGTAACAATTTTGGCTATGAAGTCACTTTTTTTCAACTTGAAACAAAACTTAATGTTAATGCGTTGTTCAAGATCCAGGTTTCACGACAGACACTGCAAACACGACCTCACTGTAGCGGCTATAGAAGCAGACTGACAAGCCGCAACGTGTTCAAAATTGTCACTACCTGTCTCAACACATGAGGGTATGAGTCATACTAGTTGAAATAGATGCAGCTTAAGTAATTTCTGCTATAAAAATTCATTCACCGTATTTTTTATCACTCCTGGTGTTCAAGTCGTCATGGTGTCCATATCAGATTTTTTATTCATGGTGTATTCATGGGGGTTTACGTTTGGAACTATTGTTTTACTCATCATTGTAGTTTTTATACATAGAAAGGCAACCGTAAATATTTTTTGTTAATGGATTATCATCCGATTTATTTTATTGTACTTATTAATTACTTTATTAAAAAATTTATTTTTGTATAAACTTATTGTATCTATTTATAAATTTGTAATCGATTCAGAAAATTTAAAAGGATTTTAGTTTAATCAGATAATTATCATGTTCAACTGGTATTTCTTAACTTATATGAAAGGTTATGTTAAGCTTTTAATAAAAAAAAAAAATAAATTATCTAAAATAGCTAATAAAATTTAGTTTATGTTACGGTTAAAAAAAAAAAAGAACAGTAATATTTGTAGTCCATTAAGGAGCAATTTGAAACAGAGAAACGTAATTAGGAAATATCATCCCTTCTTTTTAGTTTTTGTTTATGTTTAATGTTATTTTGATTTGTAAAATAATAGTTTAATTTTGGTTTAATGGTTTTTTAATAACCGAAATCGAATGATATTTAACGAAATAATTTTCTTTAGAATGATGCATATGATTACTGGAACGGCATGATTGTTTATATTTGCTGCTAGAAATGTTTTTTTTTCTCCAAGAGTATTAAAAAAAAAAAAAGGGTCTAGTTCATTAAAAAGGATTTTCATATAGTTTGAATATAAATGCCGTTCTGTATCTACGGGGGATTAATTACTAAATGAGAGCTGTTCGTTCTGAATATATTTGCTGTACTTAATGTTGATTTAATGATGGTTGGTAAGGGCACTGGTGAATTCTTAAAAGATTTCCATTTCAGACGTTTAATTAAAGGTTATGTGAGCATGAATTCTTTGCTTTTCATTAGTTTTTTCCACAGGTATTTATAAAATAAATGTGTATATATTTATTGTTGCATTTAAACGTTATTAAAAATATAGTTTACGTTTATTAATTTATTTATTTGGTTGTACTAATAAAAAAAAGTTGTAAAATTAATTAATGCGCTGATAGATTTTTTATTTTTATTTTTGATTAAAAACTATTTATGGATTGTGATCTTTTTTTGTTTTTGTTTATGATGTTTTCTCTTTCTATTAATACATCTTTAGTTCATTTGAAACTATTTGTTGTTTTATTCCACACTCTGTCGGATAGTTTTGAAAATATCGAGTAGAGGCTCTTTACCTGTTTAGCCTCTTGAACTACCGTAAGGTATTACTTCAGAAGATGATGTGTATGAATGTGAATGAAGTTTAGTCTTGTACAATCTCAGGTCGACCACTCCTGAGAATCGAGTAGAGACTAAACTAATGTTTTGTTTTCGTTGTTCGAAGATTAGAGATGCTGTTTGCCGTATTGTTTTGTTTGTAAACAAATTAGATATTTTTGTGTTTTTTTTTTTTGTGTAATTGTTTTTTATTTTTATTCATATGTAAAAATAACAATTTTTGGTGTATATCTTAGTGTTGAGTTATGGTAAAAATCCGTTATATTTCCACAACTCTTAAACATTTTTCTACAGACTAAATACTTTGTTGTAAATAATGTATTTTAGTTAATACTCTAATATTTGACTTTAAAGTAAACATTTCAAGCTATTTCGGTTAGGTTAGTCAAAATTTTATTGACCCGGTGACAAGTGTACACACCAATACAATGGAGATGATGTGGAATGTGGCGAAGTCAAGTTTTAGGCGCCATTTTGGTAACCATTCACAGATGCTGGATAGTTATCTGTGTGAATTTATGTAGCGTAAACGACTTCCAGCAGGACCGAACCCATTTGAGATGATCCTGCAGGATATTGTTGGTTATTGGCCATCGCAGTTAAAGAGTTCTAAGATTCAAATCCTACTAAAGCCAGTTACTTTTATACCGATTTGAATACTAGATTGTGGATACCGGGTTTCAATTAACCACACATCTCAGGAATGGTCGACCTGAGATTGTACAAGACTACACTTCATTCGTATTCATACAGATCATCCTCATTCATCCTCTGAAGTAATACCTTACGGTAGTTCCGGGTGCTAAACAGATAAAGAGAGTCTCTACTCATAATCATCCTCATTCATTCTCTCTCTCTCTCTCTCTCTCTCTTGTGCATCTGTCTTCAGACAGGTATCAGCTGGACTTCCTCCATTTCACTCGGTCCTGAGCATTCTCTTTCAATTTTGGTATGCCCTTCCTTCCTTTATATCGGTCAGCATCCCAATTCTTCTTCTTTCTCTGCCCCTTCTTCCTCTGCCCCTTCTTCCTTCAACCTTCTCTTCTATAATCATCTTAGGAGGCAATCTCTCCTGAGAGTGTGATCAATCCAGGCTTTCTTCCTCTTCTTTATAGTCCGTAAAAGACTCCTGTCTTCCCCTATCCTTCTCAATATTTCTTCATTTCTTTTTCAGCCCATTTTACTCTTTCCGCCTGTCTCCATACCCAAATCTCAAACCTTTCCAAATACTTTTCCTCTTTCTTCTTAATAGTCCATGTTTCAGATCCATACAGCAAAACGCTCCATATAAATCTCTTCCTTAGGGTGATGGAAATGCTTCTCGCCTTTAATAATCTGCTCACCTTTCCAAAAGCTGCCTTAGCCATACTTATTCTACTTCTTATTTCTTCAGTACAACTTCCATTCCATGTAACTGAACTCCCTAGGTATCTAAATGACATTCATCCTCGTAAAAAAAAAATAAAATAAAAATAGTAGTAGCAGTATTTAAATTAGATGGTTATTGGCCAACAGAATAGTCTACTGTATATATGTATTTTGGTAAATCTGTATAATGTACAAGTACATAAACTAACCGAAACTGTTTGTTTTAGTCATTTAAAACCTTTTGCATTGTCCCTTAACAGTAGAAGTCCATAGAAAAATGTTTAAGCGTTGTGGACGTATAACGGATTTTGACCTTCGGTTATAACATTTGTTGTCCAACTATGGATATTCAGGATCCCAAAACCTTGGATCTTTTTTGTTTTGTTTAACCTCGGGAACCACAGTTAAATATATCTTCAGAGGGATGAGATAGTACCGTGTGTGAATATGCCATGTCTGACCGGGATCTAATTCGTGGAAAAACCTTGGATTTAATTCGTGAAATGTTACATTTGAATCAGATTCTTGTAAAGGTACAGACTCTGAACGAAGTAATTGTTTTATTTGTGGACAATAAAATAATTCACGTATAGAAATTTCCCATGAGTTACATGATCTAATTTATGTATTCGGGTTCGGATGGTGAAATAGATTATCTGATTGTAATAGATCTGATTCAGAGGATGATAGTAACATTGTTGATCCTAAGCTGCAACAACAATAATAATAATAATAAAAGAACAATATGAAGTACATAATCTGACAGATTTGAGCTGGTTATCTACAAACATTCAACCTACACACCCAATTTTCAAACAAAATCTTTGATTTACTCGTTTAGTAAATGACCTGTCTACACCATTTGATGTTTTTTCAGTTTTTTCCTCGAATCCATTATGAGATTATTTAAAACTGAAACAAAGAAAATATTCGAAAGATTACTCTGATAAACTGATTAGAGATCGAAAACGAATAGCTTGCGGGGTAATTGGACAACTTTCAGATTGCATCAAGTTTACGAATTTTTTTTCCAATTGTTTTGCGTATTTGTAAATCAAGAAACCAAAAGTGAGAAAATATTGGTGGTTAACTAATAAATTTATAAATTGCCCTACACGTCGCTACGGTTCGTTTTCTGACGTATTCGTAGTTTTTTACGCCCTCATTCATTATTTTTATTTATTTTTTAAAATTATATGATATGATATCATGACCATACCCCCATAACTGCTTCAGCACGGAGTCTTGTATGGAGTCAATCGATGGAGGCCCCGTGATCCCTCGTGATATTTAACTCGTCGGTACAATAACATACAGAACACAGAAACAAGACCTAATAAAGGACATAATTAAAATAATTTACATGGGCAGAGTTATTGCGAAGTATAAATGAGACTTAGCCTAACATTTCCAAGTGTTATGCTTCACCGTGAAGCCTTGTGATATTCACCTGGTCTAGCACCATGTGACCTTTATCTGTTCTTTAAGGTCATATCTGCATTAAAAGGAACAAGATTTCAGGCCGTTGAAGATGTGAAAGAAAAAGGGCCACGCGTTGCGAAAGAGTTCACAGAAGAAGACTTCCAGCACTGTTTCAAACAGTGGAAAATTCGCATAGAGCGTTGTAGAGATAGAGGAGGGGTGTATATTGAAGGTAATAACTAAATATGTATAAATTTGTTTGAAATCAATTGAAAGAATTGTTTTAAATCCCCTCATAAGCTCCAGGATACAGGAACTGTGCACATCACAAATGCCTAGGATCCTAAGTGTTAAAGACATGAGGTACGCGTATGGTGATCATCTTGAATTTAGTCCTCTATTATTAATTGACTATCAAAACTTCAGATATGTTCACTCTTGTTATTTCAAAAATCTGTAGAACCGGTTAATTATACTCAGACTAAATATTTTGTGATCTTAAAGGTATCAGATTCAATCAAAGCATATAAAATATATATTCAATTCTCGCAAGATGAGATAAGAAGAATTCCATTTGTAATATAAAAACGTTTCTTTGAAAGTTGCCTATGTCATGATTTGAAATTTTTTGCTAAAATACAGCATGTAAATTTTAAGTTCTGAAGATCGTTTTTGAATTAGTAATTATTTTTATGATCAATTAAATTAATTTCATTTTCAGTAAACCAAGTTACCTTGTTCCCTTATAATCGCGTAAAAACAGTGGAACAGATTCTAATTTAGTTAAAGGACAGAAATGAAAATAAACAAAACCATTGAAACAGAAGACTTTCCCTTTTAATTTTTTACGGACGAAGTAAAGAAATTAAAACTTATTTTATTATTCAATTATTTGTCAATTTAATTACACATTCATGTACAGTGTCTTAACTATATATTTCCTCAACCGATTATTGAGATATTTATGGTACAACAACATTTTTCATTTAATGAATCAAATTACAAAAATAATTACCCGATTTTAATAAATTGTAAAACAAAATTCCATCTATTTTTAATATTTAAAAAAAAAAACTTTTACTCGGGTCACATAGTTATCAATTAACAGATCGTATGTCTCAAAATATTATTAAATTACATTCAACGGTGTAAAGTCTAAAATTTGACACAATAATTACTGTTAATCCAGTTACAGTTATCTGAATAAATTAATGCATAATACTATACTGAAATATCATTAAAAACATTTGTGAGTCATTCAGATTGGCTCAGTGGTTCTATAATTTTATGCGAACATATCATGTTCGTACATACAAACATTCTGATTTATGTGTAAATATAACTTTACCTTAAAAATTCATTGTTTGTTATAATTTATTGTATAATAAAAAATATAAAATTTACTTCATTCATTAAAAAAAGCAATACGTTAAAAGTAACAAATAAAAATACAAATGTATTGTTTTTCTTTAAAATTTTAAGATGCATTATGAATCATTTGGTTGTTTGGAATGCTGTAGAGAGTTGAGTCTAGAAGATATAAATTTTATGTATTTTTATTAATTAGTGTGCTTTTTAATTTATTTATAATATATATTTTGTCTTCAGTCATTTTACTGGTTTGATGCAGCTTTCCAAGATTTCCTATCTAGTGCCAGTTGTTTCATGTCTGAATACTCCGTGCATCCTACATCCCTAACAATTTTTTTTACATATTCCAAACGTTGCCTGCCTTCACAATTTTTCCCTTCTACCTGTCCCTCTAATATCAGAGACTATTCCAGGATGCCTTATTAAGATGTGGCCTATAAGTCTGTCTCTTCTTTTCTTCATCGGTTTGCCCCAACATCTATTCATTTGTCATTTTATCCACCCGTCTGATTTTTAACAGTCTCATTGTTAACAACTCATTTCAAAAGCTTTTAATCTTTTCTTCTTAGGTTCTCCGATCATCCAAGTTTCACTTCCGTATAAAGCTACGCTTGAAAAATGTTCTCCTGACGTTTAAATTGATTTTTGATGTAAGTAAACTATATTTCTGACTGAATGCTCTTTTCGCCTGTGCTGTTCCTCATTTTATCAAACTGCTTCGTCCATCTTCAGTAATTCTACTTCCCAAATAACAAAATTCTTGTATCTCCATAATCTTTTCTCTTTCTACTTTTTTATTCAGTGGCCCAATTATAATATTCCTACTAGATTTCATTACTTTCGTTTTGTTTTTGTTTATTTTCATGTGGGGTAGTTCTTTCGTAGGACTTCATCCATGCAATTCATTTTTCTAAATCTTTTTTACTCTCGGCTAGAATTTATGTCATCAGCAAATCGTAGAATCTTTATCTTTTCACTTTGCATTAATATTCCGGATCTAAATTGTTCTTTAACATCAATAACCGCTGGTTTTACGTAAAGATTAAAAATTACCGGGGATAGGGAACATCCTTCTCGAACTCCCTTTTTTATTACACCTTCTTTCTTATGCTCTTCTATTATTACTGTTGCAGTTTGGTTCCTGTAAATGCTAGCAATTGTTCTTCTATCTCTATACTTGAACCCTAATTTTCAAAATGCTGAAAATTTTATCTACGTTATCAAATGCCTTTTCTAAGTCTATAAATGGCCATGTAAGTCGGTTTGATTTTCTTTAATCTTCCTTCTGCTATTAATCTGAGCACTAAAATTGCTTCCATTTTCCCTAAACTTTTCCTGAAACCAAATTTGTCTTCTCCTAAAACTTCTTCCATTCTCTCAATTCTTCTGTACAGAATTCTAATTAAGATTTTTTATGCATTCTAATTAATCTAATTGTAATGTATTCACAATTATCTGCCCCTGTGTTCTTTGGTATCATGACAATAACAGTATTTTTTGAAGTCTGACGGGACATTTCTTTTTTTTGTAGAATATGTATGTTCCCAACTGGCTGGTCTAGTGGTTAACGCGACATCGCAGAACAGCTGATTTCGAAGTTCAGAGTTTAGGTTCAAATCCTAGTAAAGGTAGTTATTTTTATACGGATTTGAATACTAGACCGTGGATACTGGTGTTCTTTGGTGGTTGGGTTTAAGTTAACCACACTTCTCAGGACTGGTCGAACTGAGATTTTATCAAGACTGCATTTCATTTGCATTCATACATATCATCCTCATTTATCCTCTGAAATAATACCTTACGGTAGTTCCGAAGGCTAAACAGATAAAGAGAGAATATGTCTGTAATATATATATTTTGATTAAAAATAATTATAAATTTAACTGTTAATGTATTTACAAGGTTAAAATTGTAGTATTTTTTTTTTTTAATTTTTAAGTAAAATCTCTTTTAATGATTTCTCTAAACTATTTTACATTATTAGTTTTTGAGTTAGATAACAAGGGATGATGCCCACTCCCCTACTTTATACATTTCATCTTTCTGCTACAGCCTAAAAAAGAAAAAAAAAATGTAATGGAAAATATAAAAATTGTTCATACGAAAAAGTATGGCTAGGGAAAAAACGGAAATGAAAGTTAAATTTATACAGAAATAACATGAGTAAAATAGGATCCAATGTTTTTCGATATCACTTAAAACATTGTTTACGAAATAAATAAACGGTTGATAAGTTATATTTATATAACAATGATAATGTAAACATTTTGGTATAGTAAATATATTTGATAATATATAAGTAATGTAAACTATTAAAAAATTTGGAGGTAATAGATAAATGTTTTTGTTTATCTCTTGACAAACAAGATTTACTAAGTCGTTTATTATCTAACTGTTTTATTAGTACAATTTTTGTGTGGTAGTATATGAACCGTTAGTTAAAAGTATATATATATATATATATTTTTTTTTTTTCAATTAAATGATGCCCATTTTTTAAATTTCATCGGTTTTCTTATATAGAGTGTGTATTATAGTCTTTCGTATAAGCGTAAGAAGCCATGGATTTGAATACTTGATCGTGGATACCTGGTGTTCTTTGGTGGTTGGGTTTCAATTAACCACACTTCTCAGGAGTGGTCGACCTGAGATTGTACAAGACTACATTTCATTCAACCTCTGGAGCAATACCTTATGGTAGCTCCGGAGGCTAAACAGATAAAGAGAGAGAAGCGTGTAAGAAGCCGTTTTGGACTGCTATAAAAATTTCTCTCTCAGCGATATAAAAAATAGCATTGAAATTTGTACAGCTGGTTTTTAGTTTTGAGGTAAGAGATAGACAAAAAGCGTTTTCATGTAAAGATAAGCGAGTACGATTGAGAAATTCTTGCCGGTAACAGTAAAACCGGTGTAATGATGTTTTTATAAAAAAAATAAATTGAGTTTTAACAATGCTGTTTTCATAGGCTATCATGAACGAGCATGCAAACGTATCGTACAAAAAAAAAATATTTTTTCCGATCCAGTTTATGTGTTTTGTTTTTATTAAAGTTAAATTTCTGAAATTTGTGTTTAATTTTAACAGAAGTTATTTACATCAATTTTTTCGGAATTAAATTATTTACAAAATTAACTTGATATTTTTATTCATTTACTGTAAACTACCAATGCTATTTTATTCCAAACCTAAAACAAGTGTATTTTCCAACAAAAACCCTTTCGTCTTTTACCCTGTTTTTTTTTTTAAACCTAAGTAAGATAGAGATCTGGGATCAACTTTATTCATTTTATTAGATCAAAAATCGTAAGGAAGTATCAAATTTACCCCTCGATTTTTATCCCAAGAATTTTTAAGTACAATTTAATTTTACAGAGGGAGCTGAAAGCAGAGCTAAATGTTTCTCCAGCTAAGAAATTTGCTAACAAAGTGTTATTACCTTTTTTTATTTTTTTTAACCTTCAGAACCACCGTTAAGATATGTCTTCAGAGGATGAGATGAATGTGCCGGCCTCCGTAGCCGAGTGGTAGCGTCTCGGCATTTCATCCGGAGGTCCCGGGTTCGAATCCTGGTCAGGCATGG
>JAAAKQ030070594.1:0-10034 GCA_010016005.3 Zanna intricata | reverse complement strand
ATATATATATAGATTATTGGAAAAAGAAAATGTGTCTGAATTTAAAAGATGTTGATTCTTTTACATTTATAATTTTAAATATTGAAAATGTGCAGTTTTTAACTTAAAAAATAAGTAAGAAAGAAAAAAGTAATATTTTAAAAAAATAATTGTTTTTGGCGGGCTCCCAAATCCCTTTCAACAATCCAGTGTGTAAAAGGATATTTGGAACAATAGAACAGTTTAATATTTTTGTACACTGTCCAAGGTACAGAAAAAATTAAGAAACTATTTAAAATTATTTATCTTAAAGAAAACTTAAGTAATAAATAAAATACTGTAATGTAATTAAATTAAAATATTTATATGAAGCAGTTCATCAGTTTTGGTAAGAAGAGTACTTTTATTGCATATAGAAAATTTCTACGTCACCTGTTTTTAAAAACAACTGAATCAGAGAAAGGATCTTCCATGTCATACTAATTTGAAACATCTGACAATAGGTACGCTATCATTTAAATTTTATGCTTATAATTTCTAAAAACAAGCTCAGGTGGTATCAGACCATTATTCACTGGAATTTCTCTCTCATTTCTCAATATATCTTTGGAAAAAAATTTTTGTTTAATATCCAAACAAGATTTTAGATTAATAGATTTTATTTAGATTAATAGATTTAAGTCGGAATACACAACCTCATAATTTTACTAGTTCATAGTGAAATCTATTCTCCACACAAGAACTAAATTTCTGTTGAATGATTTAATCGATTCAGACGTTCAATTTCTTTCACTATTGAAAATTACTCATGAAAATTCAAGATAGCTTAGGATAGTAAATTTTTACAGCAAACAGCAACAACCGATATTCCCAAAATAATGATCTATCCACTTGGTCAATCCTTGATTCCTCTTTGCTTAGCTGACAATAAGTCAGTAAAAAGAATTTCGTATCTAACAGTATATCGATGTTCTTGATAGCTAAAGAATTAAATATCTATCGTATAATTAAAAACAAAAGTGTCCCTCTTCTTACGGGAAATGGTTTCTACAATCTTTTTGTCCAGATTTATTGGCATTCATATTAATTGGTTCAAGCAATCATTCTATCAATAACGTTTTGTGATTTGCAATGATCATTTACATGTTAACTGTAGAATATATTTTAACGTTATCAGCAAATAACTGGTAATCAATCACAAGTCATCACTTCCACAATATCATTAATTATTACAAAATAATTTTAAAAACCAGGATTAGAACCTTTAGGACCATAGAGCCAGCTACAGCATTTTTAGAAATAGTCCCTCCGAAACAAACAGTGAATGCTCTGTTTTGTAAGCAAGACTGAATCCAAGAAACAGCACCATTACCAAAGACAATTTACCGAACAACAAAATGGTTGGGCATTTAATCAACAGCCTTCTGAAATTCAATAATCAACAAAGACCTCACCTCTCAACAACAGGAACGGTAACAGATAAAAAACTACATTGAATGGAAGTATTAGAAGGGTCATTCATAAACCCATGCTAGTGAGGCGAAATCAAATTATCAGCATAATTATAGAAATTCTTAAAACTGTTCTTTTTTTTAGAAATTTTAGGTAAAGCCTTGAAATAGTAATGGGGCTTGGAATTATGTATGCTCTTACAACTTCTGTTAAGAATTGCAGAACAGCTACTCGCTTCCAGTTTGAAAATAAAACACAAATTCTTAAGCTCCAATTAAATGATAACGTTAAGGTAGGCGCAATAATATCAACAAGACCTTTAATAATAAAGGAAATAGACACTACACTCGCAACCTGGGTCTATCTAAATTTCTTAAGTTACACAAACCTCATCTACCATATTATTGAAGAAAAAATTCTCATCTCTAATCTGATTACAAACAATGTCTGGAAGAGACCTATCAACAGTATAAAATTTCCGATATAAATAATTAGAATTATTTTACAGAGAATTCACACTACGTAGCGGGATCAAAAATTACCTCATAATCAATATTCATGGGAATAGTGTTAGTCAAAGCGATATTTTCTACCGTATTTCCAAAATCGAGCAGGATTCATTGAAAAATTCTTTTTAACTTTAAATAGGTAAACTCTTCTATCACACCCAATTAAATACCGTATTTCTTTTCTTAATTTCGGAAACTAATCGTTATCAATATTTAATTTAGTATTTTTTTTTTTTTTAATTTTAAGTGAGCAATTCCAGGTGACGGATAATGTAATAAAAAGCAACTACGTATTTAGTTGAACTTCTTGTCTTCACGGGAATACTATCCTTCATACAATGAGTGGTAGTAACTATAATTCCAGGTTTTATCAGCTTTCAGGATATTACACCAATAGCTGTTTGGAAAATTTCTTGCGAATGAGCAAAGATCTATCAAACTTTCCTAAGATCATATTTACAGGTTGTTCGGTTGTAAATATGACTTTAATATGTGCACTTGACAAATTGCACACCATCCATCATACAACCAAGAAGTTATGGTGGAGCTATGCTGACACAGTAGAATAAAAATTTATATGAACTCTTATGTTGTAGCAACTGGAAAATAACAAGAAAAAGACAGATATATAACTATTTTAAACTTATACAGTACCATTAAATTCATCAGCTCCATCACATGATGAAGCTGATCTTTCGTTTGGAGTAGAAGTACTCTTTGGGAAAAAATGACAGACCCTACCAATTTATATCGATTGCATTATACTGATATCAAACAGTACACAGTTATTTATTTTTAACAAATATTGACCCATCAGTCAGTAGAAAAGAGAGAGGAAAATAATGATATCAAAACAATATATGTTTTCTTCCAAAAATTCAAACTGCAGACATAAACACTCCTCAATGGGCATTTCAAGTCTCGTCATTTGAAGCAGGTCAACTTCCTTTTAACCACAACTAGGACTCCATCTCCGATGGCATAAATTCCAGTACAGTAGACCTTATTCCACTTTAAAATTAATTTAGCATTCTGGAAACTAATTGTAAGTAGTAAATTCATAATTTAACCAAGTTTTAGTTGTGCAATGGCTCATTCTGACGGTAAATCACACCACACACTTCATTCGCTTTTGTCCAAAGACACTTGAAATTCTGATAAACATTTTTAAATTATTCATTGTGAGATGATCCAAGCCATCCTCCTCTGGAATTCTTTCAAAGTACACTGAATCTTGCTATAAAACCACGTAACGAGTAATAAAACGCATTCAGGTCATTTTTTTTTTTGCAAATTAGCCTCAAACTTTGGATTCCTTCGTCTTTTTATTCACTTTTTGCTTAAGTTGGATCTTTCTTGTGATCAAGTTTGTTACCAACAGTAGGATTGATGCTATTAAATGCTTTAGTAATAGCATTTTGTTTAAGTATGATAGTTTTTAATTCAGAATTTTCCTTTCTGAACAGTCTAGACCATCTTTTAGCGTTGAAATTTAACTTAAGAGTTCTAATAATTACAATATACTTACTTTCAATCCAAGAGTGCGCCTTTCCAATAAATTTTCGAACTACATCCCAATTAAATATGTGACGTAATCGATTTGGTTTTATCGATGTGCTCAGAATTACAACCCATTCTAGCTTTATTGATAAAACATTTCCATCTCAAGGATGAATATCTATAAGTGTTAATACTATCAACAGCTTCGTCAAATTCATTAATATTCTTGATTGTAGAACCAATTTTACCCTTTACAGAGGTTTTGTTATTGTAAATAGTTCTTTTATCCCTTGCAAATCAAACAATTGTAGAAAACCTTTTGTATAAATCATACCTGTCATTGCCAGTTTTCAACCATTGTAAATGGTTTCTTAAAGTACATATAAAACATTTCAAGAACTTCTGCTTACCGATAAAGGATTATTACATAAAGGACACTGGTTGCTACTGGATTGCATTGTCAATCCAAATGAAAATTGATACTACATATTAACGAATTTAAAAATTACATATTAAAGAACTTAAAAAAGCGACAAAAATCTCTAATCACATAAAATATAAAATGATTAAAAAAATAAATTAAAATGAAAATATAAAAGAATGATAACACTAGTATTAATAAACTAACTTCATGGTTGGGAACGGCAGAAATTGTTTCTTACTCTGTCAAAGATTGATTTCCCTAATACGAATATTAAATTTAAATAAGTAAAAACTGGATTTCGCGGACTACCGATGTTAAATAAAGATTAAATAAGAATATAATAAAATACAGAAAAACTGATAAAATACAATAAAAACAGAAGATAAAAAATAAATAATAATAATAAGATTAAAACAAATAGTAATAAAAAAAAATTGATAATAAATAAAAAAAATTCCTGAGAATCGAACGCTGATTAAAAATACGCCTTCTAATCCTCCTTCATACGAACAACGCGGTTTGAAGAATAAGCTGAGATAAACCTCTCAGTTTTCAAGATATTGCACACCGGTTGGTCAAAAACGTTATTTAAATAAACAAAATTAAAAAAAGTTTTTTAGCAGTAAATATCAGTAAAGTAACAAACAGAATAATACATGAAAGTTACATAAATAAAGAAAAAAATTTTTTGTTTACAAAATGCTTCGGTAAAAAGGAAATAAAAGAAAATGATTAAATAGATCGTTAATAATATCCAATACCAAAAATACTCAACATAACAACATTGAGTAACAAAACCCACGAAAAACTGAATCCCAAAAATGAAGAAAAATAATCACACATTCTGTCTGCAAAACACTAACCAATAATTTCATTATTTGTATTAACAACTATTGCAGTAAGAAAAAAATTCGCCATCTTACAATCGAATGAATTTAATAGTAAAATAATAAGGGAATTGAAATGAGACTGAAAGAAATATAATGAAAAATTAAATACTAAAACCCAATAAAATGTATTTTGTCATTTAGTAAACAAAACAATAAAAAATGAATGAAGTAGTAGGCATCCAGTGAAAGATTTACGGAAGGTAAAAAAGGAAAAGGACTGTGGTGTAAGTAGAAAAGCTATGGATTATTACTGAAAAAATTTATATGATGAGTGAATTCTATAATACTAAAATATGGACAATTGGAACTGGTGTCCCAGGAAGATTATGAAAATTAAACAAATTAAATTCATTCTCTACTAGAAGACAGATATATGGTGAAAAATCATGAAATACAATCAACATATAAGGTTCAAATTGCATGCAATTCAAGAAGATTTATTTAATGTGTTACCGTAGTCGTCAATGAATATTCTATTATTATTATTTTATGTATAAAATAAAAAAATATTTACCTTCTATACACTCATAAAATATTATTTTAACTATTCCCACATAAGCAGTGTGTATCATGAAGTTCTCCTGAGTTTTTCATAAGCTATTCTATTCGCTAAAATAATGGTAATAGTTTATACAAATATCTGTACTAAAATGCTTCGTTTTGACTTACGGCTAGTGAAAGATTTCACTCAGATTTCAACTACCTCCGGGAAATGAAGTCGTACTGAAATTTTAGTTATTATTCCGTTATTAATGGGGCACTAGCGATTTCTTACTGGTATATCCTGAAAAATCTAACGAAATAGATCCCTGAACCGTATTTGTACTAATTTCCGAAAAATCTGGAGTGAAAACAAATTAACTGGATTAAAACCTTTTTTTTTATTAAAATAAAAAAAAACGTTATTAATAAAAAGGGTTATTACAAATAAAGAAGTAATAAATAACTTTTTTTAAATGGGTAATAACCACGTAAACATTTTAAAAAAGTTTGTAGAGAGTTTAATTTTTAACAAAATTTTGTAAGATTAAATAAAACAAAGAAAAGTGAGAAAAAAATTAAAATTTTATTCAGAAAAACAGTTTTTTAGCTAATTTTATTGATTTTCTCACAGATTTCTCAAAAATTACTACAGATACGGTACTGAAACCTATCTTCTTTGTTTTTAAGGCAAAAAACCATATGAAACCACTAATTTTGCTCTTAATAATTAAAAAAAAAAAAAAGGAAATAAATACCTTTGTTTAATTGGTAATAAACACGTAAACATTTTAAAAAAAGTTTAATTTTGAACAATATTATGTAAGATTAAATAAAACAAACAAAAGTGAGAAAATTTCGAATTTTATTTAGAAAAACAGAGTTTTTTTTACGTTTTTCACTTTATTGGTTGTATCACTAATTTTTCTAAAACTACTACAGATACGGTTCTGAGACCTATTTTCTTTACTTTTAAGGTTAAAAACCATATGAAATCCCTTATTTTTCCCCTTAATTAATGTTCTAAAAATTTCAATACGACCTCATTTCACTGTTGTTGCTTAAATCCGAGCGAAATCACTAGCCGTAAATCTCAAATTAAATATTTCAGGACATATGCTTATAACAAAGTTTTCCATTATTTTAATGATTAGAGTAGGTTATCAAAGTTCCGGCAGAAGTTAGTGATACATTCTGTACAAACACTTTCACAGCAAACGGATCATACACTAAAAAAAAAAAATATAAGTTAAATAAAAATCTTTATATGAACAGAGGACAAAGACTTACAGCGGAATCTTATAAACAAATAAGAAATATATATATATATATATATATGAAAACTACGAATGAAATTATGGCAAAAGTGTTGAAATTAAAAAATTAGTATAAAATAGACAAAATTTAAATAACTGTAATCATAAAAACTAGAATTTAAATTAAGCAAAATGTATATATATATATTTAAGGGGGTGTAAAAGATTAGATAAAATATACATTAAAGAAATTGGAATATGAACGTTTCCTTTATTCATTAAAAAAATATTTGGTTTTACATCATTTTTTTTTTTTTTTTTAATGACAGTCATCGACTGCTATGACCATTTTGGCTTATCATAATAGAAATTTGTAGGGTATGAAAAATGCCATTCAAGACCAGGATTCGAATCTAGGACCGGATTAAAGGCTAAGACGCTACCACTCCTCCATAAATCGGCAGCTGTTATTTTAAAAATAGCAATCATATTAATGTATATTATTAATCTTTCATATTTCCTATCTTAAACTATATATAATTTTTCATGAATTATAAATTGTTTGATTTTATGATGTAAAAATATATTAAAATATTTATAATTAAAAAAAAAAAAAAAATTGGGTGCGTGCATCTGCTATGCGTTGCGAGATTTGAACTTGATAACGTCTTCTCGGACTTAGTGTTTGAAACGGTTACTGTCGCAATTACCGAAATATTAATAATATAACTTATAAATACCTAATAATGATAGTCAATTTATGCATACCGAATTTTCATTGAACTGATTTTCATCATCTAATTCAATTGAATTTGAAAATGAAACCTGAATTTAAAATCTTAATTAGAAATCGTATTTTCCGGTAAATAAAATGTTAATTGCAATATCATATTTCGCTAATGTTAATAACTGCTGAAATTATAAGGGAGTTATTGCACTGGCACCGGTATCGCATATGAACACAAACGGAAAATAATTTCTAGGTTAAGGATGTTTTGATTGAAATCACTAAATATTTTACAAATAGAGGCCGATCAACAGAGAGGCCCATACATGCACGAAGCCGCCCGAAGCCCGAGTTACGGTTTCGGGTAACGGACGCGACTTCGATGAATGGATCCCAGCTCTCACCGATTTTTTAGACGTAACGTTGTCACGTCGAAAATATTAAGATAATTTTAAACAAAACTTGAATCCTGGAAAACAATAACTTTAGATCCATATTGAAATTTGAAAATGTTTTTTTCTTAGGATATATTTTGATTAAGTTAATTCATGCTTTTAACAGAGTGACAATTCTTATTATCTATGAAACCTGCATTAAATTTTTTTGTTCTGATAAAAGTAGCAAGAGACTTATGAGTAAAAATTAATTAAATATAACTTACATAATAAGTAATTATATTGTAACTATATTATTAAAATGTAATAACCAATGTGAGGATTGTACGCTGAATTCAATTAAGAGACGTTATTATAATGCAGTTAATATAATATTAGTATATTGAAATCATATCAAAGTAATATTGACATGTTATCTGCATATGTTTGGTCCAAAATTGTAATTTGATGCTCGCCTCCCTCTCGCTCACACACACACACACACACGCGCGCGCGGAGAGAGAGAGAGAGAGGGGAGGAGAGAGAGTGAGAGAGAGATGGGGAGAGAGATAATATTTTTTTGTGTGTGCGCGCGTGTATATATATATATATATGTGTGTGTGTGTGTGTGTGTGTGTGTGTGTGTACGCGCGCGCGTACAAGATTCTTTAGTAGATTAATATAATGCACAGTTTTTAAACATATTTTAAAAACATTTCATACAAAGTTTTCTTCAAATAATAAAAAAAAAAAATAATCACAAAACATGCTCATTGGATTGCATTGTCTAAAGCACAATGCTATGCATTATCCTTCTGACAATGCCTGTTCATATTTTACAATGTACATCGGTCAAACAAAATACACTATTAAAAAACCCACCACAGCAATACGTCAACATTTAACAAACCACCTTATTGACACAAATAAAAAATTAAACATAGATAAAAACCTTGGCACAGAAAAACACAGACAAATTAAAATACAACGTATCCTTTAATCATTGTTAAACCATAAAAAAAATACATTATACTAAATGAAGAGACACAATTCAAACAGTACAGCCTTTTTGATTGAACATTAAAAACAACTCTACATAGTGTAAACGAAAAAAAAAACAAAGTAATATTAGTATTAGCCGAAAGTAATATTAGTTGAAACAGTAGGGAAACAACAGTATTGAAAAAGATCATAAAGACAATTTCATCGTTTGAAAATAAGTTTGTTAAACCCATTTAAGGTATTTAAACATTTTATTACGCAATTCTATTTATTAAAGGTTTAATTGTTAAGTAAGTAATGTTTACACATATATTTTATTCATTTTCTTTGTTGAGTCCAACACCTGATTAAACAGATTGGTGTTTTTCTCTATTCCTTTTTATTCTCTACTAATCCTTTAACTTCACCAAAATTACTTCATCCTACATCCTTAATTATCTGTTTCAATAATACAGTCTTTGTCTTTCTCTACAGTTCTTTTTTTCTACACAACCCTTTATTATCAAATTAACTAAATCCAGATTTTTAATATATGTTTAAAATTTCCTAGGTTATTAATATTTTATGAAATATTCTTTAATATACAATTTTTGTAAATATATGTTGTAAAGTGACGAAATATATCGATATCTCGTCACTTTACAACATTCTAATACGACTTATTTTCTTTATCTATTCTTTATAAAACTGGTTTATTTTATTTTCCACCTCAGAATTTGTTTTAGTATCTACATCCAACAACTTATTTCAAAGACTTTATTATTTTTCTTTCTCCTTTGCCTATATCATTTCATTTTTTTTTTTTTTTCATTTTGCTACTTTAAGTTTTGCATTCTTTAGAAGACTTTTTTTTAATATATTTCTGAATTCTTAGATCTATATAGTATTAATCAGAATTCTTCTATACATGAAAGCTCTCTGTAAAAAAGTTTCTTTTGATCTCTATCTCATATCGTCTATTCTACATAACATTTCTACCTAATTCTCTCTCTTCTAGTGTATCGTATTTGACTATTAATATTTATTCCCTCATTATTACGCTTTCTACCACATTTTATTACCTTTGTTTCAGCATTATTTATTTTCAAAGGGAATTTCTCTTCTAGAAATAAATCCAAGCAATTCAACATTTTTTATAACAAATTTTTATTGTTCCCCTAAAAGTATAATATCAACAGCGATTATCAAAATTTTGTCCTTTCTTCTTGAATAATCGATAAAAGTTTAAATATTTTCTTTCAAAAAATGTTATGTTTTCTTCTATTTACATGTTGAAAAGAACTGAGGTGAATACATATTCTAATCATATGTTTTTAACCAGTGAAACCTTTCTCTCTAGCCGTTACCCTCTCTCACTCACTAGTACTCTTATCACTACATTGTTACCTTCGATTCCAACACTGCGGGTTGATGGAAAAAGGCATTTCTGTGCATGTAAATA
>JAAAKQ030070538.1:0-15454 GCA_010016005.3 Zanna intricata | reverse complement strand
GTGAATTTAATACTGATAAAACAACAGTTTGTTAGGCAAATGACCTGTTCTCAACAAATGAGATATGATTATACAATTTATCTGTTTTTGTTAATGTTTGTTAGAGTGAGCTGACAACTAAGGTGATTCAATGTGTTTGCTATACAGTATTACTATTAGGTGGAAAAAATACCTTGTACTGCAGTGAAATAACAGTTTGGTTTTTTCTGACACATCACTATTAGATATATTATTTAATGAAGAGATTTGAATCGCTACATAAAGTGTAATGCAGGTTATTCTTAGCCGGTGTTACAGAGTGATAACATTAAGGGTTGCCAGTGATAACATAAAACTTTATTTTATGTTGCATATGACAATTCTCATGGTGTTATTGTAGACTACATCAACATTTTGTTTGACATTTTTCAATTTCTTCCACTTTCTACTGATGTTACCTATATCTGTATACATGGATCACTTGACAATTTAATTAGTAATCTTAGTGTCATAGAGCATACACAACTGTATGAATTTTGTATAATCCATCCTTTTTCTCACTCTTATGTATTACTATATAGTTAATAAATTCAGCAGTTGTTTAAAGCTGCTTATGAAAACCACTCATCTCTTATAATTATTAATGATGCTCTTAAAAGCCTATGTCCATAATACTAGGACTTGGTTAACATTGCTTCAAAATCACCTTGTTTTTTTATTGTCAATAAAGGGCTGGGATTCTATTAAAACTTAATCTTATTTAATAATTTATTATTATTATTATTCTTTTATGACTGCATAGGTTCAGTTTGGTCAGTCAATTATCCAAGTCTGTATAGGAATGTTTGGGCCTTGCGGTCCTCCCAGTATTTTTTCATATGTTCTGATCTTTGTGGTCTTGAAAATGTTCATGTTGTGAGTTTTTTCTTCTGAGTGTTGTTGTTCTTGATTTTCTTGTTTAATTTCATCTTATCTGTGGTATTTTCTGGTGTAAGGCCAATTAACTTCAGATACTCTTCTATTTCTCTGATCCATCTGCATCCTGTCTTGGTGTTTTTCAAGCTGAGATTTTACTATACTAGCTGTTTCAAAAGTCTTGAATCTTGCATTCTTGTATCCTCATGCTATGTCCAAAGAATCCTAGTCTCCTGTTATGCACAGTAGCAGTGATGGATTCTAATTCTTTGTAGAAGACTTTGTTGGGTGCAGTTCATCACTGCCTGTCTTTCTGGTACTTTTTATTGATGAAGGTTCTTCCAATTCGTCTTTCGATTTTCTGGAGTCTGTTGTCTGTCTTTGATAGTTTGTTCAGGTTGGAGAGTGTTTCTGCTATATGTCTTCTGGTTTTATAACTATGTTGTAGTGTCTTATTTTTATGTTATTGATTGGCATTTTTTATTGTAAGTGTACCAAGTTAATTTTTGTGCTTTAGCTTGTTTGTTTCTTCCTATTTGAATCGAGGTTTTTTCATTATTTCTTTGAGGTATTTAAATTGGGTTATTATTTTGATTTTATTACTGTTTATGTTTACTTCTTTTAATGTTGTTGGTCTTTGGAGCATAACTTCTGTCTTTTTGAATGATATTTCAAGGCCAATTTTATTTTTAGTGTTTTGAAGTTATTATATCTGTGATTTTGCTTTGTCAGTGTCGTTTGTTAGCAGTGCCAAGTCGTCAGTGAAACCATGGTAGTTTGTTTTGATTTTTCAGCTTATCTTTACTTTTGGAGGGCATTTTTTTAACCATTCTCTCATTACCATTACTAAAGTACAATTGAATAAAAGCAGTGAGAGCCCATTACCTTGGCGCTGTCCTGTTTTGATCCCAAATGGTTCTAACAGCTTGCCTCTGATATTTACCTTCAACTTAGAGTTTTTGGTCAGTTTTATTATGTTTATAAATTTGGTATGTAGTTCAAGGTGCCTTAGTATTTTTAGGTATTCTCTGTGAATGCAGTTATAAGCTTTCTTGAAGTTTACAAATTTTATCACCACATCTCTGTTTCTTTTCCTGTTATAATCCATTATTAGCTTGAGGCTCGTGATCTGGTCAGCTCCTCCAGGGTCTGAAACCTCACTGGTATTTTCCTAGTTCTTTCTTGAGTTGTGAACTGATCCTGTTGAAGATGATTCTTGAAAGAATTTCTTATGTTGTGTTTAGGAGTGAGATTCCCCTACAATTGTTAGGGTTGTTTTGTCTCTTGTTTGTGTATTGGATGGATGAGGGCTGTTGTCCAGTATTCTAGTAGTTCTTTGATCCAGATATTGACAGGCTGTTGATGAAGGGCAATTTTTGCTGATCTTTAAAAAGTCTCATCTCCTGCTGCTTTGTAATTCTTCATCTTACTCAATGCTTGGTAGATCTCTTTCATTGAACTTTCCCTCAATTCTTGCATTCTGTTCTGTACTTTTATTATGGGTTCTTTTATGATGTTTTCTGATGGTGTTTTTTATGTTTAGGAGTTCTATCGGTTCTTTGCAATTTAGGAGTTAGTTGAAATATAGTCTCTCGACTGTGTTTAGTGAATTCTTCTTTTATTGTCTTTTTATTCTGCTTAGGATTCAGGTGGTTTCTTTTCTTTGTTTTACTAGATTTTGGAAGGATGTTTCTGATTTTTTGGGATTGGTGAAATAGCAATCTTGATGTCTTTTTTCCACTGTTTCGTTACATTTGCTATTCTACCATTGATGTTTATTATGGGATTTTATTAAGGCTAATTTTTCTGTGATAAGTTAAAGTTGTCTAGATCTTCAAATTTATATGTGATTGTTTTTTCAGTTGCTTTTTAATAATTTTCATTCTTGATTAGTTGGATTAGGGTTCATTTTTCTTGTAGCTTTAGGGGCTTGGTTTTGTTGCTTTCTTTGGGGAGTAAATTTAATTCTAATTTTGATTACGTAGTGGTCTGAGCCTGTCTACTCCTCAGAAGACTTTTGCGTTGTTGAGGTTTGTGGTTGTGTTTGTCCATGAAGACATGGTCTAGTTGCCATTCTCCTGTAGCGTAGTCGGGCTGTTTCCAGGTTTTGAGGTTTCCTCTTGAAATATGTATAGGGTGGTGCAGGAGAAATGATCCAACATTTGATTTTGTTAAAAAAGTATTTATTTGAATCGCAATACAGAAAAGTAAAATACAACATGTTTACTATATACCTGGAGATTATGTTTTGCTTTTCACATACCACCATCATATCTAACAACTTCTTCAACACCAACTCTTATGTTGTTAATTATTTGATGACGCATATCCTCGGTTTCTCGTTGCACGCCTCAATGGTCAACACTTGCACTTCCATTACTGTATGAGGATATTTGGGGAAAATCTTTCCTTTAGAAATCCTCAAAGAAAATAATCACACAGATTCAAATGTTCAGGAGCCAGTTCTGTCCACACACAAAACAATTAGGAAATCGGGTTGAAATAACATGTGCATTAAAAATTTCATAAGAAAGTCTAAATAACATAGCTGGTGTGTGGTCAGGCTCCATCCTGCATGAACCACTTGTTTTCTAATTAAAACCCTTTTGCAAGAAGCTGAGGAACAAAATTATTACACAGCATGTTTAGATAAAGTTCACTGTTCACTGTCAGTTCAAACTTTTCATGAAGCACATGTGGATTTTCAGAAGCCCAAAAATGCACATTTTGTTTATTAACAACCCCTTCTAGGTGAAAATGTACCTCATCTGAAAATCAAACATTGTTTAACAATATGTCTTGTCACAGTCTATTCAGCGAATGCCATTCTTTCGTGTTTGTTGTCAACTGTTAATTTAGGCAAAACTGTTATTTTTTACAGCTACAAATTCAAATCGGTTTTTAAAATTTGCTGCATAGATTACCTAGAAAACCCAAGTTGTGATGCTGCTTTTCTTGTTGATTTGCCCAGGTTCCTCACAGAGCAACACTGCTCTGACAGCTTCGGCGTTCTGTGAAGAACAAGCATTGGTAGGTTTGTGCTTACTATCAAATACTGAACCATTACTGTTAAATATTTTGTAAAGTCTACATATTGTTTTAAATGAGCTTGGATGATTTTGAAAATGTGCATGAAACCATCTTTGTGTTAAGCACTTTTCATTTCATTAAAAAATAATATATTCTTTGCGCGCTGTTCACCAGTCAGTCTTCCTTTGTCAGCCATCTTGGAACAATACATAAACAGTACACTTGGAGATATAAGAAACAAATATTTATGAACTGCTGTCATTACTGCCAACATAACCTTAACAATTATTGCCAAACAAATGTTGGATTATTTTGTGTGCCATCCTGTAGATTATGTGATTACGTTATGGTTTCTGCAGAAATCGATGTGTCTTTGTCCATTTCTGTTTGTTTTCTTTTGGACACACCATTTTCTGATGTCACAGTATCTTCTTTCTCTACCTAGTTGAGCATTGAAGTTTCCGATTAATTGTTGTAACACAATTTTTGGGGATGTTATTTATAGTCAGGTAAAATACATCCCAGAACTTTCTGTTTCTTTACATCTTTTGGAGAGTTATTTTTATTATTAGTAATTTATAACATATTCCTAATCTTAGATGATATGATCCTTGATGATATGATATAATCTTGGATGATATAAATTAAGTTGTGAATAATACTATTTCATTGTTAGCTAGTGTTTATTTTCAGTAGGTTTCATGTAAATCATTTCTTCACCACTGGCAATATGATTTAGAAATTTATCAGTATTAAAATGACAAACTCTTATTCAGTTTCTAATCTATATAAAATTATGGATCTGAAAACAGGGCAATTTCGTGTTTGCAGGTCAACATTCATGTCTAAACGATAGTTAAGCTGCTGTTGATCATTGCTCATTTAATACTACCCAGGAGAAATAGATATTTTAAGCTTGAATTTCCATGGACATGAATAGAATTATTGAAAATTTAGAGTACCAGGAAGTAAATTTCCAATATATTTTGAGATAAAATAATGCAGCCTCTACTTTATTGTTGCTACTTATACAAAATATGCTGTTTGTGTGGGTTGGCTCATTTTCATGATAATATGCCAAAGTAAACATTGATTTAGAGCTTATTTGATCTGATAGTTTTCTTATGGATAAAGCTCTTTATAACTTGTTGAATAATCAATCATGAGGTACAAAAAAAAGTCCTTATATCAATTTAGTCAAATGTTTAATATATAAGAAATTATTTTTTCAAGTACATTCTGTGACAATTTTTACATGCAAGTTCCTGAATTTAAATAACCATAAATTATTTAGTGCTCTATTAAAATTATAATCAAAAAATGTAAGTTGAGTTTCATGTTTCTATGTATAGATACAATTTAGTCAACAGTAGTTAATTCCATAATTGTTCCTAGTATCAGAACATGCCTCATAGCCTAAAGGGTATGATTATAGAGAGCACACTTTTAAATCCATTTGTAGATTGTAAATTTTTGAGTGTCAGAACCACCACATTTTTTTCATTAAAATGTACTTTCACCATTGGTCTGTTCACTAATGAGTTAAATACACTACATATCAAAATGGTTGTATTGGTATAGATAGATATTAATTTTGATTATAATTTAAAAACTGAAAAATATGAAATTATTTTTGAAAAAATAGAAATTGGACTAAGAATTATATATGAACTTTTTTTACTGTTATTTCATAATAGTTTCTATGTTTTAAAAGTTTATAACTGCAATTATGATTGCAGCATTAGTCATCAGGTTTGTATTTGGGATTGTTGTATGTTTTCTGCCCATTTTATGAACCTTGAATCAAATTAACACCAAACTCATCTATGGTTTGAACATATTGCTACTGGTGTATGCTGAAACTATCTTGGGTTGTAATGTTACTAACATGAAGTTTTTTGAGAAATAGGTAAACATTTTGACATTCTATAAACAACCAAAAGAAGAAATTGGTATATTTGGGGCATGTCACAAGAAGGAAAAATATTCACAACTACACTATTGTTCAGGAATATGTTACTGTAGCGTGAATGAATTTCTTAAAAATTTCTGTACAAGATGAAAATCTCTAAATAATATTCAATATGAAACATGAAGGAGTACATTAAGAAAAATAATAATATTAATGTTTATGATAATTAATGACATTGTTTTCAATAGTTACAAATATATATGGCTTTACATGTATAAAATTAGGTATGCAGTTGAAGAAAGCGAAAGGATCATCTTAGCAACAGTAAGGTTTTCTTTTAATCTTTTTATAAGGAAATTCCTTATTGGTATCGGAAGATGTTTGTATCATTAAATCATTTGGCCTTCAATACGATATTGTTATTGGAATATTATACCGGTTTATTATTCTATAGATGACTCTTTTTTTAATAGGGCTCAATAAATTCATTAATTTAACATGACTAATTTTTCTCAAAGTTTTTATACAAAATATACTATTTATGAATTTGAAAAAAAAAAGTAGAAGTAATGTGGCAATGATCAAGCATTTTAAATTTAAGTGTGATTTTTCCTGTTACTGTAACTATAGGATACTTACCTCTTTCTCTGCAGGAATGTATGAGATATCAACAGATTAGTTTTGTAATTTATTCAAATGCTTTATCGATTCTCTATACAAATTTTTTCTATAGCTATTTATTATACAGATATTTTTTAGACACTGTTCTACAAAATGGCATATCGAGTTAAAATCTTACTCTTGAGTGTAAAACTGAAGCAGCTTTTGTATTACCATCAGTGTTTGCAATGTAGCTACAACATTCTAATTTAATTTAAAGACAGATTTCTTTTTTTTAGAGATAAGGTATACATTATATTTCAATTACAAAAGTATTTACAGATCTAAAGTACTATCGCTAAATAATTAATTTGTTAATTGTTAAAGATATCAATTTAAAATATCACAGGCTAATAAATTTTAATTCATTAATGGATTGTAAGATTTTTCTTCTTTTTTTGTGAGACTGTTAAATTACAGAAAATATTCGTAGTAAAGATAATTATTATTGTGTTTTTACATATACAATATGAAATAAATCAGGCTTGTTTAAATTCAGACAAATGAGTAATGACAGTTTATTTATCACCCAAGTCACTGATATTTTACAAATGTCTTAATTATTAATAAGGTAATTCTATAACTTATATAATATAACAATACGGTATTCTATGTATATATACAAGTAAAACATGCAAATTATATAATAATTATTGTCCAGTAGGCTATACAATATTAATGCTAGTAAATTTGTTGCGTATGTGAATACAAAAAATAAAAATTAGTTGCAGTATTTAAATTAGAAAAAAAATACAAACTTAGATAATGAAGGAAGGCTTTCAGTAATGACATTTTTGTTGTTTTCTGCTATTTATTTGTTTGAATAATCTAATATGTTTTATGCATACAGTAAAATAAAAATTAAAAAAGAAATAATATGTTTATGTGAGGCTGCGTCTAGCAGATATTGTTATTCATTGATATATATTATAATTGTTTGCAAAATGCCTTTGTTTATTTGTTTAACTTATATATATATATATATATATATATAAATATATATATTTTTTAAAATTATTTTGTAATGTTTTCCATTATCATATCTATTAGATTGTTGTTTGAAATAGAAATTATTACAATGAAAAATTTATCAAGTTTTATTTGTTCTATGTCCTTTAAAAATTTCTTTTCTAAAGTAATGTCCAGTCTTATTTACAGTAAGCAAATACTGTAAACTATTATTTCTTATTTATTACATTCTTGTATGTATAAGTACTGATATCTTATTAAGTGATGGCTTTTGGTTTCGTTTTTGTTTTAGATTTGCCACGTCTTCTTCGTGCAGTTAATTTTTGTGTTACACTTTTAACATCACTGCCTTTGTTGTTCTGTATCACAAAAGATCCGGTTCCATTGGCTTTAAATGTTTTTCCGATCACAGATTGTGAAACCAGTTTTGGATCTGTACAGTTCAGTTTTTTGAACATTCGAACAGCTTTCTTAAATGGCTGAAACATAAAATTAAAAACAAATACCGTTTAATTTTGTGCTTAGTAATCTATGACTTTTTATATCTATGTTAACTCTGTCATCCTAGTATGGTTTTTTCTGTATTTATACATTAAAAATAAAACTTTTTTTGTTTTGTTTGCAATGATATATTTATAATAATTAAATTTGGAGGTTTAAAGAAACACAAGTGTAATATAAAATAATCCAATAGTACTCAAACTTGTTTCATACACTGATATCAATGCATATATCGCATTGTAAATAATACCATTATAACAAAATACTGAACTAAAGTTAATCTGAGAAGAATTATTGTACAATCATTAGAAAATTATTTAAAGAAAAAGATGCTGAGTAATTTCATTTGTTTTTAATTTGCTTTATTATACACTTTTCCATGTCATTGTTTTACTACAAATAAAAAAATTATTTTTATTAGGAGAAGATTTAAACCTTGAAGATTATCCTGGATACATCACTTACTATTACCTGAGACTACATTTTGATAAGTTTTAGTAGTTTAATAAAAATTGCTAGAGCCGTTTTAGTGAATACAGCTCTAGTTCAGATGAGTAATCCACTTGATATCATAAAGAAAACTTAATTTAATTTTATGATTTAATTTCCAGGTATGGTTAAAGCCTGCAGTAGATATAAACACAGGTTCTGTCAGCATTTTTTAACTTTTGGGATGTGGGACCTATGTAATTTCAAGATACTTGAAAGTCTGAAAAATTAAATTTTATTTTATATTTTTGTGTACTTCTTGTATTTATTTTTTGAGAAAATTTAAAACAAACGCTGCTCATTTCTTGTTTCTTTTTACTGTTGAAAATTCTTAAACTAATAGGATTATTCAGATCATTAAAATAATATTTTACTTTTTATTTCATTAACTTAGCTAAAGTAGCTTGTAATATATCAGGTACATATTCATTTTGTGGTAGATGGTTTCTTACAGAAAAAGTTACATTTTGTAGCTTTCCATTCTACAGAAGATCTTAAATAAAAAGTCTTGAGAACTTGCCAAATCACACCTGTAAAATATTTTTTGTTGTTGAGATTTCTCACTTTAACAGAGAGTTTAATAAATGATCTGCAATTATATTCTGATATGCCATCCTCAAATGGAGAAGTCTCAGAGTGATTTGTAGTTCAGTTGGATGTTTCCATACATTAGACAGTTCTGGTAAGGGTTTTCCATAAGGAAGTTTTTGTTTGGTAACTTGGTTGTACTTGGAGGAAAATCAGATTGTTGAACATTTTGAGATGTTTGATCCAGAGTTGTATCAGTAGTATGCTGCTTCTATCCTGGGTGTAGACAGAGCTGTTTGATGCAGAGTTTTTTTTATGTTTGCTGCCTAGATAAAAAAAACTGTTACACTTTTTGGTATCTCATTTTGTGGTCTGTCAATGGATAGTATTATTATCTCTTGCTGTTCACTTTACTACTATAATCTTAATCCCTTTCTCCCTGGGATTCTCTTTTTTGGGTGAGGTCCACTGGATCTGTTATAAGGACATAATGATCTTTAAGAGGTACTATGGTCCTTGGCATTTGTGTGGTTTATTTGAGGCAGCTTTGACTTTTATCCTATCCAGCAACTCTGATTTTCTTTTCAGTAGTTGTTCCGTAACTTCAGCCTGAGGCTGAGTATCAGATAAAGTCAAGACTCCTAATCCCTCGTAACACACACATACATACACACCCACCCACGCATGCACATACACACACACATTTTTACTGATATCACTCTACATAAACAAATATTATTAGAAAAATATTTACTTGTGGCCATAATCATAATTTAATAAAAACAGTTATGGGAACATTTTCTTGATAACTCTTATTACATAAGTATAATTTACATAATAGTGAATTTTTCAATTACACGAACAGTTAATTTAACTGAAATCTTCATAGAAAGACAATTATATATTTTAATTTTTTTAGATGTTGTATTTTATTTACTACCATAATGTGGATCCGGGTGGTTCATACCAATATCCCTATTAGGCACCTCATTGCTACATCTGTATTACTTAACATTTTTTCTCTTTTTTTTTTTTGTTTCAAGTAGCATTGATTGCCATGATAAGAACAATTACAATATCCAAAGTGTTCTTTAACTTTGATGATCTACTGGGACCAGTTTATTCAACATGGTTTGAAGTGTTGGCATTTTGTCTTTCTTTTGCATCTTTCAATTTCCAGTGTTATAGTAGGACTGACTTATGATTTTTACAGGTAGGTTTAGAGCACTCTGGAAGATATAGTAAAGGACTTCTGCTCTGGGGCTCTAGCCCTGGCTTCAGGAATCCTTGCTTATGTGAGCATCTATTATAATTCTTACATTTTTGGAAATGGTGTAATTATTAATTGTACTGTATATTGTATTTAAATATATGCTATTTTAATTATCTATATAGGAAATTTTACCTTTTACCTTTGAATTTTTTGCAGCCCACGGCATTATGAATGTAGGGACTAGCTTTGAATCCCGAAATACTCCCATTATAAGGAACATTCCTCGATTGGATTTGGTCTTCTCTTCACAGCAAAGATCAATTGGATCTAAACTCATCACAGGGTGTCTTAATTTTCCTCCTCCTCCTCCTTTTAGTACTTTAGCTTTCTTGCATGTTAAGTGCAGCTTCTTTACTCGTTTGAACTTGGCTCGCAGTGCTATATAAATTATTAAAAGTTTAATAATTTAAACTTAATATTTTTCTTATAATTATTATTTATTTATACAGAAACAACAGGCTGATGCCCAATAATAGTTACTTTTTAGGTTTTGGTAATAATTACTGTTTATTAAAATAAATTAGATTTTTTCAAAGCTTAATTGTGATAAATCTGCGAATTAAAAAATCCCTAAGAATAAAAGTATATCCTTTTATTTTTATGAGTTGTAGATTGCAGATAGATTATCAAACCAAGCTGTTGAGAAAATCTGTGAGAGAGCAGTATTGCTGAACATTACATCTGAAAAGAAAATTAATAAAAAGCAGACTAGAGTAAATAAATAAATTATATTTTAAAATTCATCATTTAATATAAAGTTATTCCATGTAATCTTAAAGTGTCAACTTTACTTTAAATTTATATGGGACGCAATGATCTGTGGTGGATGGTAGTGTCTTAGCTTTTCATCTGAAAGGTCTCAATTTTAAATCCCAATCAGGTTTGAATTTTTCCCATATTCACCAAATTCCTATAGACATACCTAGAGTTCATGTAGTTGAATTAAGCATCTAAAAAAAACATCTTACATTTAGATCTATGGAATTTAATCATTTACTCATATCACTAAGATCAAATGTAAAATAACTTGTGTTTAGGACTACGTTTGACCACACACGAGTGTAAGCATCAAAGTGTAAATTTAATGACATTGCTTTCTGCAGTATGTTGCTTCAGTAACCATTACTGCTAAATAGCTGCCTATCATTACTGTTTATTCTAATATTAGAACTACAATATTTCACATAAGTTACTTCAGTGTATCAAAACATATGTATAATACTCGTATATGAATTTTTTTTTTAATTTTACCTGCCATTTATTGTTGTAATGTCATTGTGCTTTAATAATTTCGTTAATAACTAAACAGTGACATAATTCATAAATAACATCTGATGCTGAATTCAACATGTTTATTTATTGGTTGTATTTCTTTGTATCTTTGTATTTCAGCAATTTCAATTGTCATTTTATATTTAGTTTAAGAGTTTTATATGTGTCTATCTTCAGGCCTTATATTTTTGACGTAAAAAAAAATAAAAAAAAGAAGACTTGCTGATATCATTATTGTTCGATTACTTACTGCAGAATATATTCAGCTTGTTATCTGTTATGGTCTTCTATGTGAACATTTTTAATGTACTGATTGTGATGTTATTGAAAGCAAATATACTGTAGCATATGTTTATCAATATGAAAATGAAATTAATGATAAGTTCTTGATTAAAACTTATATTATTATTATTTTTAACCTAGATAACTGATGAAAAGTATGTATGAATGGTGAAAGTGTTTTGAAATAAACCTAAAACCTGTTATATCTAAAATTGCTTCAGTTCATCTATCATTTCTTGTAACTATTTAGACTTTATGGTGTGTATGTGGATGCTTCAATTAATTGTTTATATAGGTTTTAATAAAAATTGTAATATTTACAATAGATTAAGATATATATAGATGTAGATATACATACATAGTAGATGTAAGATATACATAGAGAACAGGATAAATCAGATACCTATTTGTTAAATAATTGCAATCTTCTATTACCTACAAGTTTTCTTTTTGTTATATTATAAATTTACATTGATTAAGAAAGTACAAGTAAATTAAATATTTTTTCATGTTGTATGTATTTCATTTTGCAGTTGTCAAGATGAGATCTGAAGATAAATATGTAAAAGAATTAATTGCAAGAAATTTAAATTTTAAAATTTGGATAGGCAAGGTAAATATTTTTACTGCGCATTTTTTTAGTGTTTGAGCTATTAGTGTAAATAATTAAAATGCATTATTTTATTCATTATTTATTTAATATTACATAAGCTTTCGCAGAAGCAAATGTTTTTGCTGAGTAAGAAAAACAAAAATCTAATTGAAGGAATTATGTATTAAATGCATTAATAATACAGCTTGAACCAGCATGATAATATTTATGTATACAATATATATATATATATATATTTATTGATGATCTGCTTTAATTTATTTGATGGTATATTTATATATTTGTTTTGATTACAAGGTCATCATCAAGTTAACTGCTTTAGAACTGGAGAGTGGTAGGTAATAATTTATGTAATGTAAACGAAAGAAAAAAACACTTAACTGATATTTATATTTTTGTATTAAGAGTGATCATCCACAAGTGATAATGTGAGTTAGATATTTAATGATACAATAGCTCTATTAGATTTGTGATAGTAAATCTTTTTTTTTTTTTAATCTTGGATCTTTGCCATTATAAATTAAATGTAAAAAAACACATCAAATATAATCATAGTACAAAATAGTTTATACAGTTAATTTAATTGATCAGCAATGTTATTTTTTTTTTGACACTTGTTTTACTTAATATATTTACTCTTTTGTTTGTGATTCTGCAGTTCTTCATAAAGTTGTGTAATTATGAAAATTGCACCTAATTTATTAAATCAAATTATCTGTATGTTTTGATCATTTATTTAAATTAAATTAATGTTACATGTTTTTATACAGTCTCTATTTTAACATAGCTGGGTCTTAAATAGAAAGTTTTTAGCTGATTTCACCTACTAGCTTGTACTTTCAGATTATAAACTTGTATAATGACTGAATAAATGAAACTAAAAGCTGCTGCTGAAGTGTGGAAAAATTATCTTGGAAGTTACAAAATATGATTTGAAACTTATGAATGAATTTGAATATAATTAACTGATGTCAAGGTGAACAAAATTGCTGAGCTCACTCATACAGAGAAAGGATTTCATGAACAGAGGATAAAATTTGATACTGTTAGATGTGGAGGGACAAAATCACAAGTATGGTGAAAATTGGGGCTGAGTGAGATTTAAAGCTAGAAGAAATATGTTATAGAAACAGATGAAAACTAATAAAATTTTTTGCTTTTAAAGTTTTTATCTGGACTTATAATAATTTAAGGTCTAATGATGTAGTCTAATACACAATCAGATTAAAACTTACCACCTATAGTAATTTGCTACTAATAAACACACAAATAATATAATGAAAGGGCACCTTGCATTGTTTAACTTTTAGTTTTTGAATACCAGTTTACTAAATACACCTAATTTCTTTATTCTTATTTCACACTTTACATCTTTCTAGGATTCTACATCCTATGATGTTTCAGGTGATATGGAACCATCAGATTTTTACCATCTTACTTTGGACCCATCGCATGTTTTTAAATGAAAACTAACTGTCGTATGATAATACGTTTTGCTATGCAAAAAATATATATTAAATTACATTACTTAAGAAAAACTTTTATTTTTATTTTACTCACCAAAATCAGCTCTGCAAAAATTGTCTAAAATATTTTCATATGTTTCAACTTGATTACATACTTGACACCTTTCTCCTGGAAATAAAATTACAGATTTTAAAAATAATTTGTGAAAAATCAACAGTATAATTTAAAAAAAAAAAAAAACATGGGTATGAAAACAGTGGAGGGTATTAAAATGAACATTGATTTTTGTTTTATTGTTTGACTTTAGGAGAGTTTATTGAAATCTTCTAAAGTGGAACAGTAGTAATTTTACTTCATTAGATTGACAATTAATAAATAAATACAACAAACTTTGAGGGGATCATCCAAAAATCCTTCTCTTCCTTTGTACTTATTAACTGAGTTCTTGTGTTTTCTAAATGTTATTATTTTGTTTGAAATTTCTTTAAAAGTACAAGAAATAGATAACAAAGAAAAAATGTAAGATTTTTTTAATTTAAATCATACCCTACAATCAATAGTTGTACTACTGATTGTTGGTATAATGGACTGTTGGTATAATGATCGGTAATGAAAATAATTTAAAAGTGTAAACTTTTGAATCGATAATACAATGAAATTTTTTAATAAAGTGTTTTTAAAATAACTTACCTCAAAATATTTTCAGTTATTTTTGCGACCATCTTCAGTGAAGATTGAAAGAAAAAACCTTTTAATTACCTAATTCGAAACATTTTCATCCTTTTTTATGGCTATCTTCAGTTCTATCTTTATTAAGTTGCTAAAAATCTTTTATTATAACATTTTCTTTGTTGTGTCATTTCAAAAGTTTATATTTTTAAACTGTAGTCTTTTTAAGTATTGGATATCTACCTCTTAGATTTTCTTTGTGGATTTGTTATCAACTTTTGGTATCTTTCTACTATTATTTATCTGATTTGTTTCATTAATATTTCAATAAATTAAAACTTGAAATTCCTAATAGGAATAGTAATAATTAATTCAGTTTGAAAATATAATTTTTTAACAAATTTTGTTCCTCCTGTTATTTTTTTAATAATATAGAAGTCATTATGGAAAAGTTTGAGGCCAGTTGGTCAGTAATCACTAATTAACATCATTATAATGCCATCATTTTTACTGTTTAAATTCATTAACTATTAGTAGTGCCATTTTGTCATAGTATAACAACAGTATAATTTTGTCAGCATAGTTTTTTCAACAGTATAATTAAAAAAAAAAACACATGAATATGAAAACAGTGGGTGGTATTAAAATGAACATTGATTTTTGTTTTATTGTTTGACTTCAGGAGAGTTTATTGAAATCTTCTACAGTGGAACAGTAGTAATTTTACTTCATTACATTGACAATTAATAAATAAATACAACAAACTTTGAGGGGACTCATCCAAAAATCCTTCTCTTCCTTTGTACATATTAACTGAGTTCTTGTTTTTTCTAAATGTTATTATTTTGTTTGAAATTTCTTTAAAAGTACAAGAAATAGATAACAAAGAAAAAAT
>JAAAKQ030070516.1:0-15455 GCA_010016005.3 Zanna intricata | reverse complement strand
AGAGAGATAGCCGTGCAGTTTTGATACACTCTGTATATATACATATATTAGATTTTTATTAATAAATAAATTTAAAAACATTTAGTTTAATTTTTTGCACAATTAATATGAATCTAATCTTAATATGAATATTAAGATTGTTAAAATCAAAATGTAAACCTTTATTTTAATCTTTCATCATTTTACTGTTTAATACTTATTTTATGATTGTTATAAAATACTATGAAAAGCTTAAAATGAAAAAAAATTATTAAAAAACTGGAGTTATAAAGAAATTAACGGAAAAAAGGGTTTTTACGGGAATTTATATTTTAAGGATTATATTTTATAGCTATATTCTATTTAATGTAAATTTTTATTAATATTGTGTTTGTGTGTAAAAAATCTCATGAATAAATAAAATGGATATAATAAAAAAAATAAGTTAGAGATCTCCTAGACCGATGATACCAGTTACATAATTATTGCTCACGATATCAGTTAAGTATTAAAAAAGAATACGGTGGTCATTTTTTAAAATAGTTTATTTTACACACAAACTTTATTTATACTCTGATTTAAATTATTCTAACACTTAACTGTACTTAATTTGATGAAGTAATAACAGGTTGCAATTTATTAATCATCAATTACACCAAAGTAAAAAATATTTCATTGTGGAATATAAACCAATTTTACACATGAAACATTTTATTTATTGCAATTTTTTTTTGGTAATTTGTGCTGTTTAACAATGATAAAACAGAATCGTGCACATACAGCACATAAAAAAAAAAAAAAAAAAATGACTTGAATGATTATTCTCTAGTCAACATAACCAGCTGCCCTTACCTAGATGTATACTGCCTGCCTTACCTAGATATATACTGCAGTTAGTTGGTTATTCTTGTACTAAAATTAAATTGCTAGATTATTCTTCCTTCTTACCCCTTTTTTTCTGAGCTAATTTCCTGTGCACAACCACCTCCTTTTAAATTTAAAAGGTGTAGGCTTTTTTATCAAAGTAAAAACTGCATTAGCAAAAGATAAAAATTGTGCATATAGAAATTGGAGGTAGAGTAAATGATGTTCAATCAAATCACTCCTTACAATTTTAGATATTCTGCCAATTTGGGTCACTGCTTCTTTACTTTTTCTGTTCATATTTGTAGTATATAAAAAAGAAATGTTTTTACTTGTTTAAAAATTGCACTTTAATATTTTTATTTTAGCAACTGTTGTAATGAATCAGCTTAATATTTGTGTACATCGTACTCAGTGTTACCATTTTGTGTCTTTAAGGTTGTTACAATTTAACTTCTTGTAATGCTTTATAATTGATTGTATTTATTATAATACTAAGTACTTTCCAAGTTTATTTTTTGGAATTTTAATCAGAATATCAGGGAAAATTAACTGATAGTCTTTTGTGATCATTCTTCTGTAATGTAAATGAGTGGATGATTTACATTTTTTCTGCATTAGATGGTGCCATAAGTTTTTTTTTTGTTGTTATTGTATCATCTCCTTATGAAATAAAAACCAATGAAATAAATCATTCTCAGTATTTTTGTCCATTATACCTTGGGTAAGCAATATAACGTGGTTTTATGAATGGTTGTCGAGTTATTAAATCAAATGTAACAGTTAATGAAAGATTGAAAAATAAAAAATATTTAAAATAGCATACAAAAAATGAATGTAAAATTTAAAACCACATATCCATTTCAATTTTTAAACAGCCATTACCATGACCAAACAACCATATGACCTAATAAATTTCCCTTGTATAGGTTTATATTTTGTAATAGTTTTTGAAAGTGTAGCTGAAATAAAATACATGCATCTTCTGCTTACTTTTAAAGTGATTGTTAACAACTGGAATATTTTTGATTTCAGTAAAACTGACAATATATCTTCAAAGGCTCTTCAATATTGTTACTCTGGATGCCAGTGATGTTTAATAATAATAATAATCAGGATTAATCTTCAATTATTCCTTTTGCTCTGCAAATGGAAGAATAAAAGTATTCCTACTTGAAGCGCTTCATTAATTTATAAATTTAAGTTATGGGAGCAAATAAGCATTTAAGCAATGATATGTATTTTTATAGTTATAAGCAATTTTTTTTATTAATTTTATTTTAAGAAGATTATTTTAATGTATTTTATTATAAAATTACAGTTTTTTATTTCTTAAATTCGTTTTTAATTTTCCTTGAGTGCATCCCTCATTTATCTTCTTTCTTATATTTCCTTGTACTCTGAGTAAAATGTTAATTCATTTGCTATGTTAGAGGTTCTCATAACATCCTTTCTAAAATCCTTTTTGATTCATTTAACACTTTGTATACTAGAACAGCCCAATCTTAAAATTATTAAGTGGAGAGATTCATTTGTAGCATTCCTGACTATTACAATTTTGAGAGGATTCCATTTCAATCTTTGTAAATATTCGATTAGAAGGATTCCCTATCTATAATAGCATAAAAAATGTACTGAATTTTTATTACGTGTTATTTTAGTAGTTTAAATGAATGCATTAATACCAAAGATTATATAAATCATCTGTATGTTGTGTAGTTGTTGCATGTGGGTTGTACATATTTAAAAAGAAAAGCTACAAAACAGCTTACTCATTCATTCATTCATTAACCAAAAGATGCAGAATCCTTATTTAATTAACTGTTAATTTGGCAAATTATTGGTATTGTATTAAAGACTGTTCTGAGTAAAAATTTTAAAGAATATTTCCAAAACTAAGCACAGATAAAATTCATGATGACTGGGAACAATTCTCATCTGATTATGATGTGATGCAGAACCATATGATTACCTAGCACAATGGATTTGAGGTTATATGTTCTAATTATGTAACCAGAAGGACCAAAAGATCCATGTTGCAAAAATCCAAGAATCACCAAAGTACTGCAGAAGCCATGGATCCATAACTGGGTAATGTCAAAATTTCCTTGCTGAGTGTCATCCTTCATTACAGAAAAAATGCCTATTAAAGGGCATTTGTATGTGTGTGTGTTTCCCCCTTAGCTAAGAACATGTTTACATGATCGAACATATTGCCCATCAAAAAATCATATGATTTCTTTTTTCTTAAATTTTTATAAACAATATGTAAGAAGAAGACACCAACAAATAAGAGCAGCAAAAAAAAAAATAAAATAAACATGCTTATATTACTGAACATACTACCTGTCACAAAATTATAAATTAAAAAAAAAAATGTTTATAAATAAATAACAACAGTAATAATAACTATAAAATAAATTTTACTACTTTCAATATTGTAGCAGATCTTAAAACACAACTATTTCTGATAAAAATAAATCGATACTGAAAATACTATCAATTATCCATTTAGAATCCATTGATATTTTGTCTGGAATGTTAATTTGTTTTGTATTGAATATAATACATAAATAATAAATTAATTTAATTTATATTTAAGCTCCCAGCTCTCATAGTGAGTGAATTTGCAAATGGATATTATGGATCTTGATGAAACTGAAAAGCTGCAGAGGCGTGCAGCTAGGTGTTTGGATGACGAACCCTTTTTTTTCACTTTTCCTTGAATTTCAATTTTCATCATTTAAAAAAAAACATGTTCACACAAGAGATAATCAATTTTGGACATCTTATAATAACATTCTGAGATGTCATCATCAGGTTAACCTGTCTGCAAAGCCTAGCTGCAGAGGTGTGCTGAAGTCGCGCCCTGCAGTTAGTACATTAACTAAAAACAAATTAACTTAAAGTAAATCTTCAGTTAAGAAAAACTACACATTATCCAGCAGTTTATGGATCCAGAGTAGAGTAATGTGTCTAAAACTTTTTGTATAGTGTTCAGAAGTAAAGATGAAAGTGATATATATGATTTTCTTTTTCTATTCAATCTACGTCATTAATGTGAAATTGTTTTTTTAAATCCCCCCTTACCTAAGTATCATTTACAGTTTTCATTTTGACAACAAAAATGCCAGAAGTAGCATAATGATCTGAATACTCTTGGCTTCTCAGGCTTCCTTCTTCAAAGTATGTCATGCAGTATTTATATTATTGCACATTAAGAAAACAATGCATTTAGTTAGTAATTAAATTAGATTAGCCTTTTTATAATTTTTTTTTTTTTTTTTTTTTTTTTGTAAATCTTACTGTACATTAGCTGCAATACTGTTTTTATGTGAGCAGTAAAAAGTACTTATCATTATCACAAAAAAAACAATATTTTTCTACCAAGAAAGTTTTACAATAAATGTACTAAAGTTGAAGTAAAACACAAATATATTAAGTTACGTGATATAACTATGATGGTTCTTAGTTACCTGGCATGAATTAAAGGCCACTTATATTAGTAAATGTAACTTGCATATCTTGAGAATATCAAGTTCTATGCCATACGTACCTAGCAAAATGAGGAGTGAAGTAGCTCTCTATTGCTTTCATTGTCAAATCAAATGTATTGTTACATATCAACAAACTGAAATATAGGTAACATTCAAACCTACAAGTAACTCTATTAAACAACATTAATTTCATAGAGTTACACTGACTGTGGCTCTTGTACTCAAGGGCTGTTTTCATCATAACCATAAAAAAGGATTATGACAAATAGTGTAAAGCATTATATTAATGAATCTCTTTATGTTGTAAAATACAATAAATATTGTTTAATTGATCAGCTAATTGTGGTGTTTTTATTTTATATTAATACCAAACGTTTGTGGGCAGAAACCTGTGTGTAACAAAAGGTATACGTTGCATTTGCTACAAAAAAACCTTAATTATAAAGCTACTTTACATCATTATAAAAAGATATTTTCACCATATCTAACAAAATAAAGAGTATGCAAGAGAAGCAGGAAAATTTAAAACTACTGTATTTATTTATAAGTTTTTTTTTTAATATGTTTTCACAGTTTTCTGTTAAGTAAGAAATACAAATTTATTTTTTTAAAATGGTGTTTAACTGGTGAGTACCATTACAACCTATATCCTCTTAATTGAAAATTTACCATTACTTGCTGTAATGTGGCTGGTATGAAACAAGCAACTTTTTGAATTTTTAATTTTAATTCCACTAATGTTTGCAGTTGATCAACATACACCTTACTCTTGAGTAACCCCAAAGAAAAAAATCGCATGTGAACAAATTAGCAAATCTATCAAGCCAAAAAAATATCCAGGTTCAGAAAGAGTTCTCTTAAAGCAGTAGTATACACACGCATAATGACTTGTAGACTATGCTAAAATTACATAATTTGTAGAAATATTTGCCTAAAATTAATTGTGATATGCTGCAGTAAAGGTTGTATGTTTTTCAATTGTTTTAAAAAAACAACAGACCAATAATGCCAGATGACAAAAAGTGCACATCACACTGTGAACTTTGGACTATGCAGGGGTTTCTCATTTTTCTGAAGTAGGTTTGCTATGCTCCAATATAAAATTTTCTGCTTATTTATGTAGCTGTTCAGTGAAAATGAGCTTCATCTGATGTAAACATTGTAGATTAAGTTTTCATCTCAATCCATAAAATAAAATTAATGTGAGTAACCAAATCAGCATTTTGTAATTCCTGAACAATTTTAATTTTATAGTGGTGAAAATTTTGGTTCCTATGTAAGATTCAATGGATTGATGCTTCACTAACCTTAAATGTTGATGCATGTTTAATCACAGTACATTTTTGACTGCATATTATGGCAGTTCAAACTGTGTCAATGTTTTCTGGTGTTCTGACAGCTTTTGCTGATCATTTATGTTTTAAATTTAATGTGGACTCGGATATTTTAAGCCATAAGTTAATTACATGTAAAGACTGCAGTTGCTGATGTCACAGAATATTGAACCAATTGAAAAACAACCTTTGTATAGTTGTCATGGAGTTACCATTTTCATTTAACACAGAAAGCATGATGTATACCTGACCACTGTCGTATGTTTACTAAATGGCAAGTTCAGTACCCTCACCCAAATGTCAAATGAGTAATCGAACTTTTCAATTTTCCTGCTTCACTGATTTGTCTCTTATAATTTCATTTTGCCTGACGGATACCTGCAGAAAGAATGAACAGAAATATCTCATTTTACACTATTAAAAAAATAATGTTAATTGTTTAAACAAATCTAGATATGAGTTCAAAAAATAAATATTTTCATTGAAAAGTAATATTGTATTGTTGGTAGAGTAATGTGGCCATTTCCATTGGTCAAAATGAGCATTATTATAATCATTCTGGTCATGTGTCAGTAATCTTAAAATTATTTTAAAAATTGTATTTTGTTTTTTAGTACTCAATTTAAGTTTAAGAATTTATTTTTCAGACAGAGTGAAATATGAAATGAGATAATCTGATTTATTGGTGAGTAGTAAACTTCTCCATATACTTGGTAAGAAATGTGATTGTATATTTCCTTTCCTTGTTTAATTTTTAGAATTAGACTGTGAGAGGGTCACCAGCCCCTTGGTGGTAGACAATATCATTGCCTGAATGCTATCTGGGGCTGAAGGGTTCCAGGTAGTGGTAGGCTATATCTCATTTGTTTTTCAATGTAAAGATCAAGAGGATAGTGCGGTGAGGGTATGAGAAGCCCTCTGTGCAGCAGCCATTTGTCGGTGCTTGCACTGTTGGGTGGTAGTGGTGAGGCATGGGCAATCCCATGCCAGTAGTGGAGGGAAGTGAGGGGTTTCCCTCCACTTGCCAGCAAGCTTCATCCTCGTCCGGAAAAGAACGCTTTTTATGGAGTGTTCTTGCTTGCTCGTTCCATGTTGTCAACTGCTGTATTCATTTATTGGTGCTTCATCTTGTTGGTTCCATGCTTATGTATTTGTGCCTGTATTTCATATGTTCCTACTTATGTGTTCCAGCCTATTACATCTAAATCTACCTGTGTATTAATTTATTAATGCTTCTATTTTTGTGTATATATGAGTATTTAGGACTGTATTTCTTATTTACCTACTTCTGTGCCTGCTGTATGTCTTCGTCTACTGTATCTGAAATACCTTGTCATGTCCTGTTGTGTTTCTTGTTTATGTATTGTTATGTCTTGTTTATGTATTGTGTGTATTTAAGTTCTGTACTTCTAATCTTTCTAATACTGTGTCTCTTGTATGTCCCGGTCTGTTGCATCCGAATGCTCTTGTGTGTTAATTTAGTTATGTTTATGTACTCATATTTGTATCTGTAATGCCTTCTATTTCCAGTGTATCTCTTCCTGTGTCTACTGTGTGCCTTGGCTTTCCTGTCTATATGTTCATTGGTGGCTGGCTGCCCGTATTTGTTGGTACAGGACTGATTTGTGCTGGGATGGGGGGACATCTCGATTCCCCCCCCTCGAGGGAAAAAACGCCTGCCAAGTGACATTACCGGTTGTGATACCACCCCCTCTGTTCCTAGCCCTGAAGGGCTTTACCGGAGGTCATCTTTTAGCCTCGGATCAAATAACATCCACAGTCATCAACCGACCTTGGGTAGATGCCGCTGATGCCAATACCCCGAGGGACATTCTCATCTGCAATTAAACCGCAAAATTTAGCCTGATGTCCGTAGGTGACATAGGACACCTTGCTCGAAACACTTGCCTTAGAAACTTGCTTAGGACTGTCGCCGAAGCACAAAAACCCCACTCCTGCATTCACCAATCAGCAACGATGCTATTCTACCCACATTAATTACTATCATGCCATGCCAACTTATAGAAAGGAGTGCACTTACCAATTATTATGTCCTCGAGGACCCCAGGTCTAGTCTGTTTGGGAGCTAAAAACTCCCATCCAGCACCAACTTTGAGGTCCGCTTAGACGGTATGAAAGTTGATTGATAGCAACTTAAACGCATTACTGGGATGGGGACAGACGGGCAGCTCCGCATGGGCTCCTGTACCCAGCATCCACGCTAAGATCTCAAAACACCAAGTCCCGATGTGGTCTCCTTTACGAGAGAGCCACATTAGAGGTAAGGGCATAAAGACCAAGTCCCGGCCTCTGGAGTGGGGTCCTCTGCTCCCGGGTTTTGAAGCAGGCAGAAGAAAGGATCCGATCCGGTGGTTTGACCTATCGTACTGGACGTACTGCCAGTGAACAGGGAGGTCTTTTAGAGTGGACAACAACCCTCAAGCTGTACTATGCTTTACTGTGGGTCCGGCTCGGGGGTGAAGGAATGAGGGTAAAAATACATGTATATCTGATACTGAATACTGTGTGATACATACATTCATGCATTCATAACACAAGAATATCTTTCTCTCTTTTTCTGTTTAGCCTCTGGAACCACTGTAAGGCATTACTTCAGAGGGTGATATATATAAAGGTAAATGAAGTGTGGTCTAGTATCATCTCAGGTCGACTTTTCCTACTTGCACATTGGTCATCTGGTGAACTCGTCATCGCAAATCAGCTGATTTTAAAGTCAACAGCTATAAGGTTCAAATCCTAGTAAGGCAGTTACTTTTATGAATACTAGATCATGGATACTGGAATTCTTTGGTGATTGGATTTCAATTAACCACATAATATCAGGAATGGTTGCTATGCACAAAACTACACCTGATTTACATTCATACATATCATCTTTGAAGTAATACCTTACACTGGTTCTGGAGGCTAAATAGAAAAAGAGAGAGAGGACAACCATTCCTGAGATGTGTGGTTAATTGAAACCCAACTACTAAAGAACACCAGTATCTAGAATTCAAATCTCTATAAAATATAAGTGCCTTTATTAGGATTTGAACCTTAGAACTCTTGACTTTTAGAATTGACTTTTTTTGATTTTCTTGACTTTTTTGATTTTAAAATCATTCGATTTGCAATGAAGAGTTCACCAGTTTGAAAGATTACCATAAGAATGTCATACGTTATTCATACTCTTTAAAATTCCTCATTGCAGATATGAACACAAGAAAAAATCAACTAAGTTCCAAGATATTATCTTCATCTAAGTGAACAATCATACTTTTAATGAATATAGAAGCCCTTAAAAGGCAAATGTTAACTGACTGACTGACACTTACATACATACAACACTGTACTACATACGATCATTATCACATTCAGTTTATTCACACTTATGTTGTTATTAATATGCATATCCACACCAACTGTCCATTGTAATGAAGAACTATATGATTTGTACTAAATAATTGGCAAACATTACTCTTAGTTCACACCTTACAGACAAATATTACTTAAGATACAGAACAAAGTCAAATATGTAGCTAGTGGCAAATATTACATAATGTTAATGTAAATCGATCAACACTAATACAAAATTACCAGCATACTGCAAGGAAGGTGTAAATGTAACATTGACAATAATCAAGGTATTATTGTTTTTAAAGCTGTAAACAAAACAAACATATATTATAAATTAAAATAAAAGACCCTCTATTATCACTTTCTTGTATTATTTTGACTGAAAATACTATTGTTTTCACTTTTGTAACAATTTTATTATTTTTTTTTACATAACTTTTTTCAAATCTGAAATTTCATTGAATTTTTTTTTTTCTTTTATACCATAAGTGAAAAAATGAATGATGAAGTTGTGATCTCAAAGACAAGTCATACAAAATTGTGTTCAACATATATACTATGCTAGGTATAATAACTCTGCCATTCTAGTTGAGAAGGATAAGTTAGAATGGAAGAGTTATAGACTACTATAATATTTAGTAATTACTATTAAAGTTAACAAAGCATTAAAGGATTGATTCAAGGATCTACTAGAATCCCCAGTCATAATCTAATTTTAATACCAAATCTGGATCATAAGAAAGGGTGGTTGTAAAATTAAATTAAAAGCTAGAGCTGACAGAACATACTTATTTTATTCTTTAATAATAGTGTAGAAATTATTCTCAATCTTCTTGTGCTCATTGATGAATAATTCAGACTAAATAAATTATGGCTATAAAAAAAAAATCTTTTGAGATTAGATTCCAATAATTCGGAAGTTAGATTTTCCTTTTGATAATTATTAAGTTGTTGGCCAGAGCTAAAAAAAAGACACAATTGCAATGTAATGATTTGAAAGATTTTTTTTCTACAACACTTAAAACATTTTTGTGTTTGTACAAATAAGCTTTTTAATTTTCAATTAAAGCTTTTTAATTGTTTTGTTAATAGTAAATTTTCAAAAGTAAATTGTTTTGCTAACTAAGAATTTAATGAATAAATAAAAGTACATGGAAAATTTAAAAATATATTTTAATATATAAAGCTTATATCGCCATCTATTTTCAACAATTACATAAATAATCAAGATTTCTTCTTCCTTTTTTCTGATAACGTGAATGTTGCAATCTGTTTAACTATACTTTTTTTTAATCTACGGGACCACCGTTAAGTAGGAAAGATAGAGGAAGAGATGAATGACAATTTTTGTAGCATGTGAAAATATCAAGCCTGACCGGGATTCGAATCTGGGACCTCCGGATGAAAGGACACGCTATCACTCGCGCCATGGAGGGCAGCAGTCTGTTGAACTAGTGAACAATAAGCAATGTCCAATGAAATGAAGATGACATGTGTATAACATGTTAATGAGGTGTAGTCATGTACAAACACAGGTCGACCATTAATTGCACTGCAATCACCCAAGTACATTGTCCAGTAATATTATCCATATAAAACAACTTAAGTTTTACTATGATTTGACCTAGAACATTTGACTTCGAAAATCAGCTGTTAAAAAACGATTTGCGACGAGTTATTTTTAGTTTTGAAAACATTAAAAAAATTAAATTCCGTGAGGTTTTTCATATTTAGATAAAATATTGTAATATTTGTCTGCTGGAAAAGAGGAAAAACAAGTATTCAAAATAAATATGATAATGATGAGAGAACGAATAATTTTATCATGTTGGATGTCCTGTTTACTCGCAGCTGTACGACTGACAGCGCAAAGTTGTTTGTTTCAGTCATGGTATCTAAATGGAGTGGTTGACTCCTTGTTTGGGTATACTAACAAAGATGGATGTTGGACAGCTAGAAAGGAAATCGGAAAATAAAACCGTGAATGGTACAAACTTGGCATTTTCAGAAGAAAGAAGTACAAGTAGTGAAACTAGTGCTTATATTCGTAAGTTACTTCTATAATCATTTATTCTAAAAAACATACAACAAAGAACTTGCGAAGTAATTTACATATTTTGCGACACTAAGTCGTAGTTTTTTATTCAGATTAATTGATGTAATTTCTCTTTTAGTTCTTTGTCTCTATTACTGAGGAATTGTACTTTTCAGAAAATTGGTGGATGAAAGTGAAAGCTGTATAAACTGGTTTCAGTCGGTTAACAATTACGTTATTTTGTGATTACTACTTTACCCCGACTTACACGTAAAATAAGTTAATTTCAATTTTTTTTGTTTAGTGGTAATGTTTTAAATAATTTTGACAAGTGCAATTATTCATATCCAAAAATATAAGTAAATACTAACTAAAAAAAATTATGAGTAAAAAAACTTAATCATTCAAAATTGGTATTTCACTTCAATTATAAGAGAATTTTATTTATGTTTTAAAAATGATAAGGCAGGAGTCTTATATATAATTTATTCAATTTTTCATATCCATGAATTTTATGAACCCTTGTGGAAAAGTCTTGTAAAATGTCTGTTTTCATTATTATTATTATTATAAAATTATTTACATCACATCATAAGTAATATCGCTATTGCATATCTTATTACTTGTTTTCATGAAAAATGTTTTTAAACATTCAGGAAAGTTGTTACAACCTCAACTCTAATATTTATTACCACCTCCTACAAAACATTTGATTGAAGTCCTACATTTCTTTGTTCAAGTGTTACAGGATAAAATAAACTATACTTCACATTTGTACTGATAATCATTGTGGAAAACTGGGATTTCCACTGAATTTAAAAATGGCTATCTGAATGCACATGCACAAATGTAAAATTTTGATTTTTTTTGTTAAATATATTCTAAATATAAATATTAGTTGTATAGTATATTTAATTTTTGTATTTTATGTATTGGCTTATTTATTGTTTTTAATTTGATATTTAGTTTAAATGTAAAAAAAAAAAAACATTTATTAATATATAAGTAAAGCAAAGAGAACTTAAAATTAATAAAATTTTGGAAGAATAAAATAATTAATTTCAACCCACCAGGTTGATCTAGTGATAAACTCTTGTAAGTAAGCTGTTCTCAGGTTCAAATCCTAATGAGTTGCCTTTATTTGGATACTAGATTGTGGATACTGGTGTCCTTTGCTGGTTGGGTTTCAATTAACCAAACATCTCAGGAATGATTGACCTGAGTTTGTTCAAGACTCTACGTTTAATGATACATTTACATTATACTGATATGTCATTAATGACTTAATCGTTGATGCAATTATAAATAAAATTATTAAAAAAAAATTCAGAGCCTCTTTTTATTAATATATTCTATATTAATGAAAAAATTAAAATGATGAATTATTGTCATATTTACTCATGTAATGCACCCTCTTCTGTAAATAGAAAACTGGGAAAATTGTTTAAATTATAAACTAGCTTTGTAATAAGTTGTAATTGGGACAATATTGTTTAAAAGTTAGATTGTTAACTATCAATTTTCAATTCACTGTAAAAACATACATATATTGTATGTATTCTTGCTTATTGTTTCAATGTTAAATCAAACAATAATTTTGATTTGATTTTTTTAAATTGAATTAATCTAATATTCTACAAAACTTTAATTTTAGTACAATTGTACAAGATCAAAATGCAAAAGATTTTTGAGTTCACTTTCTCACAACTCCTATCTTACTATCCAACTCTTAATAAAAAAATATTTTTAAAAAAGTTAACTGTTTCTAGAATTTTATCATCTGCTTTTACAGTCAACCATGAAGTAAAGAGCATATGATAGTTTCTTGATTTTTACTGAAGAATTGTTGCAGGAATATTTTCTCCCATCCGTTTCGTATAAAAATTTCTGTTTTATATTTTTTATTTGTATGAATATGTTTTATTCATTGTATAATAGTTGAGATTTAATTTCGCCATCTGTTGTTAACTTGCTCTAGTTTACAGTAATTTCATTCTTTTCTTTAAGAAAGTAAATCTTGAATATCACATGGTTAATCCTTTTTATTCAATTCATAAAAATCAAAAAAGATGAAAAAAGTAATTGAATTTTTTTCTCTATTCAAAGGTATACTGCTGTTATTTTTTCTTAAAAAAATGATTTTAAGGGTTACAGTAAAGGGTTACAGTTAAATTGGGATTGGGGGAAATTTTCTTCAAATTCTCTTCCAAACAGATCTCCAAATAGATGATTTCAGGTTAGAAAATTTATTGACAGACTTTACTGACCGATAAACTTTAGTATGTTAATTACAAAATCAAATTATTTACTACATTTCCTAAATAATAATCAGTAATTATCCAAATTATCATAATTTCTAATCATGATTTCTCTAAAAATTAAACCCTTACATTTTAAGGTACAGTAAAAATCAATATATTCGTATTAATGCACGCAACAAATTCAAAAAGAAATGAATTTCTATAAAACTAAGAAACAGAATTTAACAGCTGACTAGCATTCAAATCTAACAATTTGTGTAATAATGTTACTTAGAATATAGAAAGAGTTACAGCCATCACAAACATTTGACCATCTGCTTGCATGCAACTGCTGAACAGATTGTCTAAATCTGCTACCATCAAATTTTGCTATGTGTATTAGTATATTTAAATAAGTTCATTTTTACTTTCCTTGCATCATAGCTGCAGAGCTCTGCTGCAAGAAGGAAAGTACGGTAATCAGCCAAAAAATAGGTATGGATCTTTTTAATTTCTTGACGTTTCATGACTCAGGGACTCCAAAAAACAAAGTGAGGGATTCTCCCAAAAAAAGGGTTGTATGTATTTGTAACTTGCATTGACATATTTGTAGCTTAATAATAATTTTTGACTGGATAAACTGGTTTTGAAGAAATTTTGTATATTGGAAAATTTTTTGGTTAAATTTGTGATCAGTATCTAAAGGAGTGGGGGGTTTTGAGGGAGTCAATTTTCTAAAAATTTTGCTGGCATTTTAAAAACATAACCCATATTGTATTAAGCTCAATATGTGTATGCATCCCTATCTAATTTTTTTTTTAAATTTGCCCTAAAATTTATTCCTCCTTCCCTAAAAATCAAAAAGGCTATCTTTTAATTTATTTCATCTTTTTTAACAGAATTTTTTTTGTAATGGCTTTGTAAGCATGTATTTGTGTAAGCGACCTCCAAAAAAAAAATAAATGCTTTGGGAGGGGGACCCGATCAGAGTTTAAAAATGTCAGTTTTTTAATTTGTTCAAATTTTTTGGGGTTTATTTACTTTAAAAATAATAAACTGTTAGTAATAACGTTACAATAATATTTCATTGTAATTCACCCCAACCCCAAAAAATAAATCTTAAGTAACTTTTTATTGGTTACACATTATTTAGTGGAATCTTTTTAATTTCTTGTATTTAACATAATAAATGAAAATCAAAATATTTTCTTGGAAGGTGATTTTGGAGATGGGGAGCAGAAAAAAAAATAGATTTTTTAATTAACACTTTATTGGTTTATTTAAAAATATAATGATAATTTTACAATAAAAGTTCAACATGAATTACTCCCACCCCAAAAATTAAATCTTGGGTAACATTTTTAATGTACAATTGTTTTTCCATTTTATAAGAGTAAATAATCAATGCCAGGAAAGTATTACAATTTTGTTCCAGATTTTTTAATATTTTATTTATGTTCATTATAATAATGGACAGGATGAAAACTTGCAACTAGAAAATATCATTAGGTATAAAAACAAAGTTGGTTTCATGCTTGATCTGAGGACAAAAAAAAATTTAATTTAGAAATTAAAGCACTTGTATATTTAATGTATGTATTTAAGCCTATTTAGAAATAAATATTAAAACTAAATCCTAAAACGTTGGTATCTACTTGAAAATTGACCGAGTGACTATATAATTGTACTGTGGTATTTTATGTTTTATGAATTGAGAAAAAAGTGATTTTTGATGCTGGAAAATTTGTAATTAAGATATTAATGAACCTCTTTTATTTTAAAGGAATTTATTGTTGGTAAAGTTATTTATGGTCTTTTACTTTTTAATAAAATATAATTTATATCATAGTTTATATTTAATAAATAAATTAGAATACTTAAATTTATATGTTAATTTTGATCATTTTCCATTTTTGGTTCTAAAATCCAAACTTGATTTACATAGGAAATTCTTGATTTACTTTGGTACAGTCAATCTGTAATTTTTTTTCTAAAAAATTCCGGGATGGTTGAGATTTCATACAATGGTTTCGGGTGATGGGAAAAGCTTAACTCTAGATTTGCGGGACCCCCCCCCCCGGGTTTGGGGGGAAACGAAGCAAGTTTTTGGATTGCGGTTTGCTCGTAAACTAAGCGTTTTAGAAAA
>JAAAKQ030070505.1:0-15455 GCA_010016005.3 Zanna intricata | reverse complement strand
CACTGGATAGGGAATCTTGGAGAGCTGCATCAAACCAGTCAAATGACTGAAGACAAAAAAAAAAAAAAAAAAAAAAAGGAGAAAGATGGAAGGAATATGTGGAGGACCTGCATTTAACAGGAGAGAAATATGAGGAACTAAATTTAAAAAAGGAATGAAAGATGAGAAAGAGAAGGCTGGAGAGGTTAAAGAATCATTGCTATAAAAATGTGAAGTACAGAAAGCAATTAAAGAAATGAAGAATAAAATATTGACTGCAGTAAGAGAGTTTCCCATAGAATTTTATAAATGCTTAAAAAAGGAAGGAATGGAAGAAATAGTTCATCTGTATATAGTATATACCGTTTAGGAGAATGATCCGAAGACATGTGAAAACAGTAATGATACCTATTCTGAAGAAAACTGGTATCAGAAAATGTATTGAGTAGTCCATGTTAAAATATTATTAGCTGAAATATTATTAGCAAAATAAAATAAAATATTATTGGCAGTTCTAAACTAGAGCTTGGATTATTAATAGAAGAGAAAGCAAGAGAGAAACAGTTTGGCTTCAGGAAAGGGCAAGAGACAAGAGGTGTCAATGGACTATTAAGGGTGGTTGGAGAGGGATACTTAGAAGGAGGAAGAGTTCATTCCTGAAACAGTTTTAGAGAAAGCAACGAAAGATTAAGGGATGAAAATAAATACAGGAAAAACTAAATTAATGGAAGTAAACAGCAAAGAGGATTTAGTGGTATGAACAAGTAAAGGAGAAATAGAATAAGTAAAAAGTGACAGATGTTTGGGTACTATGATGACAAAGGACTGGAAGAGTGCTGGAAATAAAAGGAAAGATAACATGACAAAGGAAGTCTTCAGAAGAAGTAATTACTATCTAACAAAAGTCTGGGACTTAGAGTTAAGGTAGAGGTTAGCCAGTGGTATGTATGGAGTTTCTTTTTATGGGAGTGAAGGGTGTATGATAAGGGACAGTGAGGGACTGGATTGAGGCTTTTGAAATGTGGATACGGTGGTCCATTTTTAACAAGCCACTTTTTGGTGAAAAAATTTAGTTTACTTATGATGTTTGGGGACTTGAATTGCTGTGGCTCTTTTTGTTGCATACCAATGTGACCACACCACAAAATGGTTATTATAGTTTTTTTTTGTAGTGTGTGAAAATAACATGCCTGATCTTTGGGATTCGAACCTGTAACCTCTGGATGAAAGGCATGTTTGAAAGCTTAGTTAATAATTTGGAAATGCTTCAAAGACATGGAACCATTTTAAAAGATGTTTTTTCTTTTAGTTACTTCAAATTTAGCTAATTTTAAATTAAAATTTTGGATTGATTTAGAACTGATATTAGCGCTACATAAAATGAGAATTATCTAAGTAAAATGAAACATAGTAAATACTTTTTTTGTAATAGTGGCAGTGGATTATAATTTGTGTGTTTCCTGTAAAATATGCAAAAAAACATTAAAAATTTTTTGGCAATACTATAAACCTAAAAGAGCACTTGAAACAAAAACATCTTTTACAGTTAAATGAAGAATTTGGTAATGTAATAATAATGAAAGAGGAAATACTTCTAAAACTTCTACTTCATTCATTAATCACAGATGCATAGTACCAGTAGTGGCAGATTCCATTTGTTCCACATCATCAGCCGAAACACCAGGTAGTAAAATTTCATTTAAAAACTAAATATAGCTCCACATAAAAAACAACTATGTTTATTTGGACATTATGACAATGAATCATCTGTTGTGGAAAAACTGCAATTGATGATGCATCATTGAAATGGTAGCTATTGATTTCCAGCCTTTATCATTGGTTAAAAATTCTGTTTTTTAGAATATGCAAGGAAGTTGCAACCACTGTATAAGCTACCATATTCAAAACATTTATCATGTATAATGCTACCACAAATTAACTGTGAAATATTGGAAAAAATTTTAATTATGTTAAATTCATTAAAACATGTTTCAGTAATCATTGATATTTGGTCAACTGATGAAAATAATTCATTTGTTAGAGTGACTAATCATTTTAATACACAGTAATAAACTGAATTCAATTGTACTCATGACTTGTAAAATATTTGTTGCTCATACAGGAGTAGCAATTGGCTCTATTTTAAAAACAATTTTCAAAGAATGGAATACTACCAATAAAATAGTGACAATAGTTGCAGACAATGAAAAAAAATTAATAAAAAATTTGATTAATGAACATTTGAGTTTGGTTGTTGAAACCTGTGTGAGGTCACACCCTTAATTTATCTGTGCAAGATGCTATTAAGAAGAACAAAGAATTCTCAGATTTATTGAAAAAATGCAGCAATCTTGTTTCAAATTTTAAACATAGTGTTACGGCAACTAGCAAATTAAGGTCAGACAAATGACCGTGGGAAAACCTGTATTAAAACTTAAACAGGATGTCTCTACCAGGTGGAGTTCTGTTTAAGTGATGCTGCATTTTACTATCTCTTTTAATTTGATGAGAGAATCTCAACTACTTTTCATTTTTGCTTGAGTGAATATTTTAACACACACTATTAATCCCAGCAATAATTTATATTTTTCATTTTATTTTCTTATTGTTATATTTATTTTCTTATATTTTATTTTATTTTCTTATTATTTGAAAAAATAAGAGATCTATTGGAAGTAAATGATCCACTGTTCATTACCACATCTGAAATTCCAAATGCTCCTCAATATCTGGATGCCTTTGCATGGATAATCGTTACTGTCTTAGTGTTTTAAAGCCTGTTCAGCAAATTACTGTTGAGTTATCAGGAGAAAAATATCTTACATGGCATTAACTGTTTCCTTAGTAAGAGGGTTGCAACATTCATTAAATTTTTTAATTTCAAAAACAAATGTTGGCATTAATTTAAAAGAAAATTTACTTGAAGTTATTGGCAGAAGAAGTTATTGGCCACTTGGAAGGTAATAAATTCGTAGCCAAAGCCACTTTTTTTGATCTGAGATTTAAAAAAATTGCATTTGGTGTAGAAGAAAATGCAAAAAATGCCCAAAAATAGGTAACTGATGAGGTTACAAATTTAGTTAATTCAAGGCAAATAGATTTTTTATACTCTACCATTAGATGAAAATCTTAGAAACTCAGAAACAACAAATCTTAAAACTGTCTTTAGAGTTTATTTGAAGAAAAAATTATCTTAGGTGCAAACAACAAAAACCCCTGGAACAAATGGAATAATACAAATATGACAATATTTGAAAATGTCACTTTTAAATAGTCTGAAAAATCCTTTGGAATTTTGGGAATTGCATAAAATTCATTACCTGAATTATACCAGATAAATTTAAAATACTTTTATATCTTAACATTGGTTTTCTCAGAAAGGGTTTTCTAAGGGTGGGCAGCTAACCAATTTGCACCGGAATAGACTATCTCCAAAAAACTTGGACAAAATAATATTTTTAAATGCTATTTTAACGTTGAATTTTAAACTGATTTATCTCTTATAACTTGTTACTTTCTTGTACAATACAAGGAAGTATTGTAATCATGAAAAATCTTGGTTTCAGATTTTAACAGAAATATCCATTTTCATCATCCGAAGTAGTTAATTGCATAAAAGGGGATGGAAATTTAATAATTGTTGAAGATTGGAATGCAAGCATTGGAAAAGGCAAGGACGAAAATATTTTGGGTGAATATGGGCTGGGCAAAAGGAATGAAAGAGGGAGCCATCTTATTGAGTTTTGCATGTAGTATAATTTAGTAGCTGTCAACACCCAGTTTAAAAATCATAATAATCAGTTTAAAAAATCATAATCAGAAGTATGTGCACATGGAAAAAGCCTGTTGAAACTGCAAAGTAACAGATAGATTATACCATGGTTAAACAAAGATTTAGAAATCAACTTATCAACTACCAAGCATATCCTGGAGCAGGAATTGATAGAAACCTTATTTTTAATGAAATATAGATTGGGATTCAAAAACCTGAAGAAAAGGTATCGGATGAATTGGTGGAATTCAGAGAAGCTTGAGGAAGAGGAGGTAAAGATGTTTGAGGAGGACATCGCAAGAGGTCTGAGTAAAAATGATAAGGTCAAAGATATAGAAGAATGGGAGAATATTAAAAAGGAAATTCTTAAATTAGCAGAAGCAAACTTAGGCAAAACAAAGAGAACTGGTAGGAAACCCTGGATTTCAGAAGATATATTGCAGCTGATGGATGAACATAGAAAGTATAAGAATGCTAATCATGAAGAAAGTAAAAGCAACTTTCAACAATTAAGAAATACTATAAACAGGAAGTGCAAATTATCAAAAAGAAGAGGTGATTGAAGAAAAGTGTTCAGAAGTGGAAAGAGAAATGTTGATTGGTAAATTAGACAGAGCATACAGGAAAGTAAAGGAGAATTTTGTGGTACGTAAATTAAAATCTAATAATGTGTTAAATAAATAAAGATAATACACTAATTTATAATACAAAAGAAAAGGTATAGATGGGTGGAATATATTGAAGAGTTATAAGAGGGAAATGAATTAGAAACTAATTTATAGAGGAAGAAGAGGCAGTCGAAGAGGATTAAAAGGGAAATACAATACTGAGATCTAAATCTAATAGAGCATTAAAAGAGTTGACGTGCAGAAAGGCTGCTGAGATAAATGGAACACTGAAGAATTACTGTGTATTGCAGGTGAGGAAGCAATAGATAGATTATAGAAACTGGTGTGTAACATTTATGAAAAAGGGGAAGTTCCATCAGACTTCAGAAAGGTGTTATTGTCATCATACCAAGGAAAGCAGAAGCAGATAAATGTGAAGAATACAGAATAATTAACTTAACTATTCATGAATCAAAAATCTTAACTAGAATTTTGCACTGAAGAATTGAGAGGAGAGTGGAAGAAGTATTAGGAGAAGACTAATTTGGTTTCAGGAAAAGTATAGGAACAAGAGAAGCAATTTTAGCATTCAGATTAATAGAAGAAGGAAGATTAAGAAAAACAAACCAACATAAATAGTATTTGTAGACTTAGAAAAGGCTTTTGAAATGTAGACTGGAATAAAATGTTCAGTATTTTAAAAAGATTTAGGGTTCAAGTATAGAGATAGAAGAACAATTGCTAACATTTACAGGAATCAAACTGCAACAGTATTAATTGAAGAACATAAGGAAGAAACTGTAATAAAAAAGGGAGTTTGACAAAAATCTTCCCTATCCCCATTACTGACCATTTATGGTCAGAAATAAATGGCCAGAACCATTTATGATGTTAAAGAACAATTTAGATCTCTAGTAACAGTGCAAGGTGAAAAAATAAAGATACTGCAATTTGGCTAGTGATGTAGTAATTGTAGCTGAGAATAAAAAAGATTTTGAAGAAACAATGAACAGATGAAGTCCTACACAAGAACTACCACATGAAAATAAACTAGAAGAAAACAAAAGTAATGAAATGTAGAAGAAATAATGTAGATGGATTTTTTTTATGAGAAAAGTTATATTATTTGGTTAGTAAAATTACAAAAGATGGGCAAGACAAGAGTGATATAAAATGCCGAATAGCATGGGCGAAACTATCTTTCAGTCAGAAATACTATTTTCTTACATCGAAAATTAATTTAAATTTCAGGAAAACATTTTTGAAAATATATGTTTAAAGAGTAACTTTATATGGAAGTGAGATTTGAATGATTGGAGTACCTGAGAAAAAAAGATTAAAAGCTTTTGAATGTGGTGCTATAAGAAAATGTTAAAAATAAGACGGGTGGATGAAGTGACAAATAAATAGGTGTGGCAAATTGATGAAAAAAGAAGCATTTAGAAAAATATAGTTAAAAGAAGAGACATACTTATAGGCCACATTTTAAGGCATCCCAGAATAGTCGCTTTGATATTGGAGGGACAGGTAAACGGGAAAAATTGCGCGGGCAGGCAATGTTTGTTATATGTAAAACAAATTGTTAGGGATAGAGGATGAGGAGAGAATACTAAAATGAAACAACTGGCACTAGATGGGAATCTTGGAGAGCTGCATCAATCAGTCAAATGACTGAAGACAAAAGAAAGCTTTTAAGTAATTAATAAAAGTGATAAAGTGGAATGATTATAGTGTGGTGAGACCTGTTATTGATAACATTGAGTTCACAGTGGTAGGAATTTAAATATGTCTCAAATTAATTAGGAGTGGTGATAGCAGAGTGAACGAGGTAGCGAGAAATGACGTCAGTAAATAAATATATAGTCGAATTAGTAATTGTGCGTTAAAATATTCATTGGAGCGAAAATATGATAGTTGAGATTCTCTCATCAATCATATTTATATTAGTAGTTATAATCCAGTCTACTCAACTTCTTAATCAGAGCGAATGACGAATTAAAAGTTGTAAAATTCATTCATTTATAAAAGAGTAGTATTCACCTACATAAAAAGTAGAGAACGTCATTCGAATGATGCAGTTGGTAATTCGAGATATCTCGAAATATTTCAACAATCGAATTGTGAAATGTTGCTACTTTTTCATTCGAGAGATCCCATCATTAATAATGTTGGCAACATGTACTTTGGTATCCATCATGTAGGAGCTTATTGAGACCGTTTAAGAAGTATTTGTTTAAGTTATTGCAATGGTTATGTCAGATTGTTTATTTGATGTTTTAAATGATAAAACTGATTTTTCAGTTTTTATAAAATGGATATTGGGTGATTTGAATGAGGTATTTTGTGATATATTGTCTTAGTACATCATACTAACGTAGATTGTAAACTTTGAAACATAACCACATGATTTTTGTTTGTGTTGATCTATGTAATGATGTTATGTGAATATCTGGATTGCCAGTGTATTTATGTATTACGTTCTATTTTAATTACTTTTATCGGGTTTTCTTTTATTTATTTATAGTGGGAACGTATTAAAACATTACGGATGATGTTACGACTTGCTTTTGAGCAGTTTTCAAGCTACGAACGACGCAGTATCCCTCAAATTTCCTATTTATTAGTATCTCAATACCTAAGACGTGTTAGTTTATAATATATGGTCATTCAGAACCGTTAGTACAGTGCTGCTGTGAAGGTCGTTCATAGCTGCCTGATGCGAATTTTTTTTTGTTTATGTTTGTATTTTGTTCCCTTAATAAGTTTTAAAATAATACATTTCTTGTCTAAAGGTGGATTATTCCTCCTTCCTCACAGAAATGTACCTCTTTTAGATGTCTAAATGTAAGAGTATATTAATACTATATGCTTATAAGAATTTACTATTTATTTATTCAAAAATGAATATCTCTGCATTGCATCTTAATCTTGATAGCTATTTGTTTTTAATTGTATTATTGTAATTATAATGCCATTTATATAATAAGTGATTTTGATAATGCTGTTGTAAATATTATTTCGTTAATTGAAAAATACATATTCAGCATATTTATCCTCGATGCAGGTAGCAAAAGAAGCCTTGAGCACTAGCTGTGAGTTCATATGATAATAGAAGGATTATTATTAAAAACAACTAATTAAAAATAAAAATGCAACTAAATGAAAACACATGATTTTTTAACGTGATATATTGAAAAAAATTAAATTAAAAATCGATTTTAATTGAATAGACTTAAAAGAAAAAGCACATAGAATCTGTATGTAAAATTATTTAAATTGACTTGAAATAAAATAAAATACAATAAATTCATGATCTAGAGAATGAAAAAAAAAATAATTTCATAATGGAAGAAAAAACTAATGCATTCTTAGTTAACATATAATAAGAAATCTAGAAATATTCGTAAGATAAGACAACTGAATACTATTATGAATTTATATATCCTTAGCATTCGCTTAAACATCCACAGTCTTATTTATGTAGATTTTTTAATGTTATTTTACATGTTTTCTTATTTGTTGTTCTTAATGTTGTACATTAGTTTACTTTGTTGAGTGCTATTCATTATGATATGAATTTTATTTTAATTTTAATACACTTCAGTATAATTGAAACTTCTTCTTTTTTCTTTTTTTTTAACTTTTTTAAAATTTATTTTTAAAAAATTTTAATATATTGATTTATTAATAATTATTAACCTGTGTTTGTAAACATATTTTTGCAGTAAATAATAATTGAATAATAACAATAAAAAAAAATATATATGAAGTAATCAAAAGTTATTATTAGTGGAATAAAATTTTATGTACTTTTAAAAATGTGTGTATGTAACAGATTTGGTGAAACATCTGATTATTTAATATTAATTGAAAATTATAATTTATAATCATATTATTTTTGTATTTTCTAGTTTAATTTCTATTTAATTATTCTGGAATTTCTTATTAATTTTATACACATTAAAGTTAACTACAATGACTGAAAAATAGACCCTCACAAGAACTATACTGAGGCATACATGCCCGATCTTTAATAAATTGCCAAAAATTTTTTCCTTTTAGTTCATTACTCCTCTGATAATATCAGACAATATTCTCCCTAAGTTGCAGTGGATCATCATTTTGTTTATTTGTTTTTTGTTGCCAATCATTTAATCTTAATCTCTCTTTGGCTTGATATAATTCTTCTGATGTTAATTTGTGTATGTATTCTCTATTTTTAAAATTTTCTGTTTATTTATATTCATATTTCTTTCTTAATCATTAAAAAAAAAAAAGAATAAAATAGAATTTTTTTTTTCTTTGGTTTTAACATTTTTTTTTTTTTGTATTTATCATCTCACCTTCAAATGAAATAAGTTTAAATGAAGTGCAGCAAAAATTTTAATTTAATAGGTTTACAAGGAAATCATGTAGTGTCCACATCAGATTTTTTATTCAGAGTTAGTGACTTTGCCCATAAATTGTGTACACAGAATTTTGTTAAGGGAGGTCATTACTAAAATTATTTACAATTGACATTGGGATTTTAAATTGTGTTATTTTATTATTATTATTATAATATCATGTTACGATATATTTATTTTACAATGTTAGAATATTACACATCATAAATACCCTAATAAAATCTTCTATAATGTATTTTTTTCACACCTTTAGGCTACAATTTTTTTAACAACTTTTAATATCTGTTTCATTTTGTATAATAAAAATTTTTATGCCAGTGCGAGTGCTACATGCCTTTATTACACTTAAGCTACACAATAATCATATATTTTAGTCAACGGTTATTTGTAAATTATAATTAAGATACTCCTTTATAACATAAAATCCATGGAAGCAATCAGATATAGTGAAATAGAAACACATCATGTCAATACAGAACTCACTATTGAAGAATGAAACTGTCACTGATGAATCCACATTCTATGAAGGAATTTGAAAAAAGAATTGAATGTAGTTGTCTCACATACTCAAATCTGTACTGTACGATTGTGAATCATTTTTTTTTGAAAAATCACTGTTTAAAAAGAGCACTGGTAATTATATTAACATAGATTTATAATGTACATAGCCCATGGTGTACGAGTATTATATTCACCATATTCGGAAATTTCAGCATTCACAATACAATGTCCATATGACGTTTCTGTTTTATTAGTTCATGTAACACATCTTTTGCACTTGGAGTACAGTTTCTATGTTGTAAGAAGTGCTAATCCATTCAAATGTGTATTTCCAGTAGAGTTATGTGAAAATGTTTTTAGACGCCGTGTGTCCACATGTACAAATGAACGATGTTGAGAAATATCGTTCATTTGTACATATGGACACTGGGAGTGCTGCTAGTATTTTTAACAAAGTGAATATATTTGCCATTATGTTGGGATTGCACATAATTAACCCATCTACGGCTATTTTTTTTAGTCTCCTTTCTCAAGACATGGAATTTTTCTGTACCATAATTTTAATTCATTATTCAGATCTTTCTGACAACCACTTCTTATGTTACTGGCACAGAATTCTGTGAGCAAAGTGAAAGCAGAAACTTGAGACAGCAGGGGCAGAAGGTCTGGGTTTATAGGTAAAAGGCAGTGAAATTTCAATATTTCCTATAATTGTAAGAAATGTGAATCTAGTTGGGGCTTGATGGTTTCCAGAAATGAAATGAAATTAGAGACACAGAAGTAAAGTTCTGGCACCACTGATGATGAGTGTAAGTCTACACGGTTTCTTGCTCGTGCTGCCATGCAAGAGATTTTGAATGGAGGACCCTAATGTATTTAAAACTTTAGAAGTATAAATGAAAATTTTAGAAAATTCTTCATCAACATTTTGTGTATACATTTCATTTCACTGTTAATATTTTTCAGCAAGGTATTTTGCTTTCATGAGATCAATAGTTGAATTCTGCAGAAATTTACACAATAAAAACCTTAAAAAAAGCAGACCCTGAATATAAAACAGCAATATCACGATTTGATATCAGTCAAAGCACATAACAATGAATTTGCTTGTGAGGACGAGTCTTTATCATCCCATTCTGATATGCTTTGAAGGGTTGCAATAATAGGTCATATAATTCCACCACTGTGGCCACAGAATTGTAACCTTCCAGACAAAGTGTTGTACAAAGTTGAACAAGTTTTTCACAGTGTGAATTTGTACTTTTCATTTCACTTATCGCCAATTTTAAAACATGTTGCCCTTTGAGGGTATTAAGAAATTCATACAGACTCTATATTGTACCCATACAGTTTGTAATGGCAGTTACTTCACAAGCACTGGGTGCAGCTAAGTTGAGGGTTTGTGCTGAGTAGTGGACATATAAAGCTGTTGAAATTATGTAATTTACATGTGCTTGGATTCTGTTTACTTTTTTTGTCATGGGAGTAGCCTTGACCATAAATCTTATTTATGTGTATATTTAATGAACACAATTTGTCTAATATTGTTGTTGATTCCTTTTTTGTTCACATCATACAATGGTACGAATTGTAGAAAGTTTTCCATCACAGTGAAATTTTCTCTATGATAATTGTTCTAAGACAGGGATAATTGCTCTAAGCCTGGTATGTCTGACATCTCCTCAACAATAATAGAGAAGCAACTGTAGGCATTAAGTTCTTTCATGAGATTTAAATGCTTTGACACCCACTGTACCGGTGAGAGCACTGTTGCCTTCTCAAAATGCTGAATGATGGCCACTGTGTCGTTTGTTGAGTAATGTACTGTATGTGCCGCAGCTCGTGAGTACGGGGATTAAATTATTGAAGAAGTAAGGGCGGCGGTAGACTGGGTCTTATGTTGATAGATTTTGTTGCTCTGACAGTGAAAAATTAGAGGAGAAAATACAATGTATTTTTAAAAAGATACTCAAATATATATATATCTATATATATATATATATATATATATGTCAATGTATAATACGAGTATGTTTATTTTATATAGGCCTAATATTAAAAAGTATCTAAACCTTCAGGGGATGGGGGTTCAAACTTAGCAATCCGCCGTGCGTATGCCCCTGCTGCCTATTTGATTCCAGAGATCTTTTTGATCTGTAGCCATCTTTGTTAATGGCTACTTTGGAAGGTACCATGAGGATTCTTGTTGCTTCAGATACACTGGTTGTGATAGTTTTGAACACCATTCCTGTTGAAAGGAGCTTCATTTTTACTTTATAACATGATCAGCAGTAAAAGAGTTGCTGTGTAAAATTATTCAAAAGTGAAAAATGAATATTGTTTTATTATTGTATAATATTAAATTTTATTATGAGAAAATTGTTACCTAATTTGATACTAATTTACAGTACAGTACTAGAATTAACAATAAGTAAAAACAATATTTAATTGAATTGAATATAAAGTAGAGGACATGAAAACTGGCACAAAATTATCTTATTTTTTTTTTAACCTCTGGAACCACAATTAAGTATATCTTCAGAGGGATGAGATAAATGAATTGTAGCGTGTGTGAAAAATGCCATGCCTGACCGGGACTCAAACCCGGGACCTCTGGATGAAAGGCCAAGACGCTACCACTCGGCCACGGAGGCCGGTGACATCAATTATCTGTCATAACTCGGCTACTTGTTATTTGATTTAAAAAAAAATAAAATGCGTTTTTGTCCATAATAAAAGACTTATATGTATGGAAATGTAACAGATTGAACAATAAACATGGCTGCCAATTTGTAATTTTCAAAGATATTTAAGTCCTGAATTTTTTATAATTTTAAGACTGTAATACAAAGACACCAGATGTTAATGTAATCCTCTATCCGAACTTGAGATATAAATTTCTATATAAAAATAACAAAATGGCAGACAGGGGGAGAACAAAGGAGAAATTGCCATTTTTCCTAAGGATATTTTTTGTTTATTTTTACAAGTAGAATCCTAAAAAGTATAGCCAGCCCACCATTTTAGAAATACTCTGTATAATTTGTAGCATTGTTAAGGACAGTGGGAATCCTTCAATTCTATGTGCGTACATCACATTACATGGTCTTCATGTTGATTACATTTTTTTAAAAATAAGTATTAATTTTACTAAGTGCTATTCATTTTGCTAATGTAGTTCTTTTATAACTAATTTATTCAGGTAAATGATGTGTATATATATATATATTTTTTTCCAGGATGCATTGTCTGGTATCAAAAGAAGTGATTTTGCATTATATTTTCTTAATTATCTACAGGAACAGACATCTAGGTACAGTTTTTAAATTCTTTCTGTTATAGATTTTATTTTTAATTACGATGTTGTAATTGTTGTTATATATAAGAGTACTGTTGTTTTATATTAGGATGTGTTAAAGACGTTTAATTTATTAAAAATTGAATGATGGCTTATGAAAATTTGAGTTTATGAATTAAAACAAAATTTGCACAATATTATTATTTTAAAAAATATTTACAAAAAATTTGCGTGATGGCTTTTTACTGTTATTTTGATTTTTCTTTACCAGTGTCATTGATAAGGCAGGTTTGTTGATTGAATAAGAGGTAGTAGTGAATATTTAAATAAGAACACAGTGAGCAATATACTTGGTCACTTTGCATGTCTTTTCATTTATTGAAGATATCTGAATTTGATTTTGATTTTAGGAAGTTTATTTTAGTAATAAAAAGGAGTCAGCAAAGGGTTTGCGTAACTTTCTTGGCTTTGTGCTGAAAAATTTTATTTTAAAGAGCTGTAGGGTTTTAAAATATTAATGGCTTAACTATTTAATTATTTAAAACCATTGGGTTATTCAACAAAAAGACAATTTAAAGAAAATTACCCTCCATAGTTTGTTTAATAAGTTTAAAAATAGAAATATCTAAATATACAAGGTTAATTTTCTACTTTTTACTAATGAATTATATTATTTATCTTATAAATAGAAAATACTCTTTATTTAAAATACCTGCAATTAATAATAACATTAAGTGTAACCATGGCTGCACAGTTTCATAATCAAATGTCATTTTTCTCCTTACACCCCTTAATAAAACTTACTAAATTAAAAACACTGTTATTAAAATGTAATTAAAGAAAAATTGTGGTAATGTAGTTTAATGTATATTTCCTATTTATACAGACAGATCTATTTATGTATTATTTTTAATACAATCTAAAAAAAAAAATCAAAATATTCTTTTAACACTGTTAATAATAATAACACTAAGAATATACAAGTTCACTGAATGCTTTCTATTTGTGTAGTAACTCTAGGCAACGATTCATTAGTTTTCATATTAATCATAGTATACTACTGCCTCGATTATTGTCATTATTGGTTTCATTTTCATTTATTGAAGTCCTTGACAAACTGTATAATATATATTATATAATATAAACTATATATATATTGTAACGAAACTGGTATAATAGGCCTTAGTAATGGATTCCTACCAATTATTATGAAAGTAGTAGAAAATATAATAATTGGAGGAATCCAGAAAAGAACTAAAAGGAACCCATTTATTAAAGGCCACAGGTCCGTCTTAACAATCGTCTTTTGTTATACTGCCTGCTGATACATGTTTCTACCATGAGAAAAGTCACTGGTCCAGGTTTGAAATTTCATAGGAATGCATGAGAACAAACGCACTCAGTCGATCATTCTCACGCTTCGAGTTGGGTCTAATCCGACAGGTAAAGAGTATAGAAGTATAAAATACTCTTGGTAAGATCAGCTAAAGTTCAGTTCTACGAAATGTGAGTTTGTGAGACATTATGGCGTTAATCCAGCTAGAAGAGTTTGCGAGATGTCAGTCAGCGAGAGCATTTTGTGGGGAGGAAAGATGTAGGAGCAAATTTCCTGTATAATGAAGTTCAATATGATTAACGTGATGCCATGATTAATTCCAGTTAACAAGAAATACTATCACTGAGTTACTGTAAAAGTAAAAGTGAAAGCGATAACGTATTAAATTTCATTCATAAACTGTTAGTGTAGTTTTATTGTGAACAGCAAAGGTATTTGCTAGTGAATGAACTTAATACTTGTCTTATCTAGTGTAATGTTGTTTGTTAATACAAGACTTAGTAGTTAAATGTGTTAAGACCAGTGTTAGACCAACGCTATATTATTTGTTAATGGGTCTGAATTCTGATTTTTTATTTATCTACTTGCCATTATTATCAAATGGATTTTGTAATGTCATAATTATTCTAATTATTAATTTGAGATTTTCTGCTTGTTTGTTATTATTATTGAAATTTATGACTATTGATGTGATATGATTGTTTACTGTTATCTTATGTATTATGTTATGTTTTTATATTATGTATTAATTGTTTGATTATTGTCGTTTATTATTATTATTATAATAACCATTGTCATTAATATTGATTTGTCCTGTTATAATTATGTTTATAAACCAATAAACTGTAATTATATAAACATTCTAAATTGTTACGCGGTGTCCTACGTAGACAACGCGACGCGATCCCGCAAGCGACCTGGGCGATGCGAGCGATTTGGTGTCTGTCAAATGTACAAGCAACAAGCGATCCGATCTCATCTCGATTTAATCAGAAAATTTTAAACAGTGCACACGATGTCTACTTACCGTAAAGTCATGTTGTATGAAAACTCATATAACAAGTATTTTTGAAATTTTATAGTAATGCATGAGAACAAATGCACTCAGTCGATCATTCTCACGCTTCGAGTTGGGTCGATTCCGACAGGTAAAGGGTATAGAAGTATAAAATACCCTTGGTAAGATCAGCTAAAGTTCAGTTCTACGAAATATGATTTTGTGAGACATTATGGCGTCAATCCATCCCAACCCCCGTAGGGGAAGTCACCCACCAAGTGATGATTCTGGTCGATGGCGTCAATCCAGCTAGAAGAGAGAATTCTCTCTAAGAATTCTCTTCTGAATTCTAAGTGAATTCAGAAACACTGTCGACGATATGTATTTGGAGAGGCCATTATATGGATAGTTTTTTCATCATTTATTTAAAAAACTCACAAACATCCCTAATGGTCCAGAGTTATTTCAGAAATATACAGGAATTGATTTACGTCCTGCTCGTCATACATTATTGTTTTAACATTTCATGCACTTGTAGCATGTATAAACAAATTTTAA